>ML843031.1:47612-59075 GCA_009831015.1 Picea engelmannii
TGAAAGTTGTGATGAAGAACAGTGTATGAAAGACTTATGAATGTAAGCATTGCGAGATCCAGAACTAGAGGTTCTCCCAGATGGAAGGAGAAGACTATGATGATTACTTGTTCCAGTAAACCAGATATATCTCTACATGAGCCATTATATCGTCCGCAATATCCATAGGTTGGAATTGACATCAGATGAATGCAAAGACAATTCTCCAGAATAATTGAACAAAGAACGTATGTAGAGCAACCTCAATGCTTTGAGGTATACCAAAAAGAGACCCTTTTATGCAGATGGAAGAAAACAACTTGGTGGAGAACCTCCAATGCACATCAAAAGCGTGGTGAAGACTTTTAGAATGATTACTCAGAAGATCAGGATGATGGATTGCGAATCCATGACAAAGATCTCATGATGACAGAAGAAGTGCCACATGGATATGTTCCAGTTTAAGCCTTTCCACGATGTTATGAGCTAGCAGGAAACAAAAGAGCTGAATTCAACTATGATATACTCTAATGATCAAGGTTATATGAAGCCTTCAGAGAAAACAAGTGTTCCAGAACAACTGAAGTACATTGAGATCAAGCATACATTCTCCGTGATGAAGTCCAGAAAAGAGAAGTGGTTCTCCAATATATATCTCCACAGATGAGAAAATAAGAAGATATTTTGGTAAAGTCTCTGTCCAAGATGAAAGAGTTTGCGTACTCAAGCTAGAGCTCGTGGAGACGACTTCCATATTTAAAAAGGATGAGATGACTCCCAGGTTGGGAGGGAGCACTGATGTGTTATTGATTTATGGACAGTCATTTTTCAGTTCGAAAAATGGTCCAGGATGAGCAGTTCCTTTCCAGATCGGAAAGTGGGTTGAGATTTCTGACAGACAGGCATTTTCCAGTTCGAAAAATGGTCCAGATTGAACGGTCATTTTCGTAATGAAAATGATTCGATGGATTGTTGATGTACCATAGACAGCGATTTCCCATTGTGGTTAACATGGGGAATGGTCTAGGATAGTCTCTCTTCTTGATGGTCAGTCAAGAAGATTGGTCTGCCTTGCCGGACAGTCATTCTTTCGAAGTTCACAGTTGTGCGCAGTTTCGAAGAATGGTCTGTTTTGGAGGTTGGTGCAGGACAGTCATTTCCTTAGGAAATGGTTCGGACCGTCCTTCCCTAGGGCAGATTCATTCTCTCCAGGTTGCACTTTGTTTAGTGCCGGAGGAATGGTCCAGGCTCAGAAATCAGGACAGTTATTCTTCCTTGCTTGAGAAGAATAGTCCAGATAGCTCATCATTGATGTTTGACTTTCTGAGGGCAGATGCTCTTCTAGATCTCACAGATGTGAGTGGAAGAATGGCCCAGATGATTCAGTTTATATCATAGCAATGTTTTCTATGCAGGTTGATATCAGATGATTGTTATGGAGACTGTATGTCTCTGGACAGTAGATGTATGCTACTGTGGTGGATGTGTTCCACTGATTGTGATTATATGTCATTGATCAAGTATCTGTGTGCTACTTGGTGTGGTAGTGTACCACTGGATTGTAGTTGTGTACTACTATGGATAGATACAGTTGTGTTCTATTAAATGATATTGTTCCAATTTCCTTGAAGACTATCAACAGTGTTGGAAATGATTATCAGCTAGATGGATGATCAATGGACAGAAATTTCTCAGACGGAAAATAGTCCAGGACATCTATTCTTCTAGGACATATGTTCGAATTAGAAGAATGGTTCTTGTGTCACTCTATGGAGTGAGTGACTTATCCAGCATCATGTTTCATTACTCAGATGGAGTATGGTTTCGAGAGATGATGTAGTTGATGACATTGATAATGATGATGGTGCTCATGATCTAATCTTAAGATAGTCTGTACGACTATGATGATGCTATTAATTCAATGGTATGTTTGTGCTCAAGACCATTGTCTTCAATACCTCCCTAGCTAGGAGGGAGTGTTGATATTATGGTAGTTGCGGGAGGTATTTACCTCCACGTGCAAACTTGACGAGAATAGAATATTCCGTGAAGCAAGAAGAAACCCTAATGAGTTGGCTAATAACCCTAGAAGACAAGTCGGCTCAAGGGGATGATTTGTATGAGGTTATTAGCCTCCAAGAGAAGAAGTCGGCCAGAAGAAATATTATACACTGAGTAAATAGGTACCCAGAATGAGAAGTCAGCCCAGGCAGTTAGCCAGAATTAGTATAAATAGAGGAGGCCAGTCTTCATTCTGGCAGGCATTCTCAAAACTGCAGAGCTCACTTGTGCGCACTGCAGTTAGCCAGTTTTGTGCGCAAGTTTGGAGGAGAGCTGTTGTTGCAGCTGTTGCAGCTAGCAGATTACGTTTTGGCTTGGACTATCTCTTGGTTATGGTTTGGACTATCTGATTAGCTCTTGTTTGGTGCGCTATCCTTGGAGAAAGGTGCACCACCCTTTGTTTGGCTATCTAGCCTAGGGTTTGCTTCCAGAGTGATTCTCTGTCAAGGTTAAGGTGCTCAGAGGGTGGCTTCAGCCTATGGTTGGGTGACAATAGTGATATTGTCTATGGTAAAACAAGCACATCCATCAAATTCTAACAGAAATGAGGTACAATCCCTTCTTGGGTCAGTAGACCCGAAAATCCCAAAAGATAAGGAGACGGAAGGAAAGAAGTATGGAAGGTGATAAGTATGATTGGGAATGGACGATGACTCTTCAAGGAACCCCCCAGTAGTACCCTATTCTCGAGGGTGACCAACTTACTAGGACAAAATGATACCCACCAAGGTCAAATAAGGCAAAGAGTATAAATTCCAAGCAAACGTTCTGTAATCAAGAGAGATTATTTGCAACATGTTCAAATGCCTCAAATATTAGAGTGACACTTACCATGATACTGGACTCATTACCTCGTGGAGCAAGACCTACTGTCATCTAGGGCCAGGCCGGTGTGGTGGATGTTGCTACTACTAGTGATGTGTAGAATGTATCAATGAAAAAGAGGAGCCCTCCGAGGCTATGCTCTGTCCATCTGGCTCTCGGCACTCCATGTCTGCAACCTGTGGGCCTCGAGACATAATCTCCTTAGTTACCCCTAGGTTGGGGGTAACAGGAGGTTCTACTAAGGTGACAGTGGGTGGAACTTCCAAGATCTTCCCGAATATTTGTACCTAGAAGATTGGGCTTATCTTGTGTGAAATCCAAGAGGTAACAATACCCAATAGTGGTTTTGTTCCTTGGGCTCAAGATTTATGCTTCCTTTCCATCCACTATTTTCAAATAGTATAGTGACTTGTCTTCACATCGATGTCCGAGAATCCATCTCTTACCACCTCTACAACAATTGTTTTCCTTTTTTATTAATTCTAGCCATCGTCTTTAAGAATCTTCTATTAACTTGTGAATTTTGACCTCTAATTCTTTGTGCAAATTCTCAATCGTATCCATAAGTTTTGTGGTGCTATTGGCTTCATCTTCATCACAAACAATGCCAAAGCACATAAAAAACAGCACAAACAAGAGCACGGCCATCACCAAATGGCGCTGCCTGCCAATGAAGATCCTCAAACCAACTCCAACAACACCTTGCAAACTAGTAGTCCTAGCAAATATGCTTAACTGTCTTCACATCGATGTCCTAGAATCCATCTCTTACGACCTCTACAACAATTGTTTTCCTTTTTTTCTTAATTCTAGCCATCATCTTTCAGAATCTTCTATTAACTTGTCAATTTTGACCTCTAATTCTTTGTGCAAATTCTCAGTCTTATCCATAAGTTTTGTGGTGCTATTGGTTTCATCTTCTTCACAAATAATGCCAAAGCACATAAAAAACAGAACAAACAAGAGCACGGCCATCACCAAATGGCGTTGCCCGCCAATGAAGATCCTCAAACCAACTCCAACAACACCTTGCAAACTAGTAGTCCTAGTAAATATGCCTAACTGTCTTTGGGTGCTGACAAACAGTACAAAGGCCATATGACAGACCAGTCTTGGCCAACCAAGCCTTAGACGAATGCCCCTGATAAATGACAAGCCAAGCAAACAGCCTTAGCTTATAAGACAGCCAAATAGTCCAAACTCTATGCAGGTGCCTCATCCAACACTCATTCGGATCCTTAGATACCTAGAAAGTGTTAAGAACCGGGGAAAGAGCATTCCTTGGGTGAAGAACTAAATGCAAATGGTGGGAGTCATAATGCAACAAATTTTAATTATAAAATAAACTAACTAAATTAAATAGATCTTGGACGACCATTATCTATTTATAGCTGACCTCAAAACAAATTATCATTCAACTAATTTATAATTCATACTAATAAAAAATGAATGATCATCTCTCTTCACAAGTGATCCTAATGCTAGACCACATTAGTTTGGTTCAAAACATCAATACAAAAACAGATGTGATGATTCTAGAAGAACACTCAATGAATATCAGCTGTACAAATTAATTGTATGGATCCGCAACTGAAGCAATAGCATACAAAATGATGTGCAGATTGGTGGCTAATCGCAGATGATGGTGCTGAGTGTACAAAATGTAGGTTGTGGAATTAAGCCACAAACTGGTCATGAATTTGGCTTTGGTACCAAATGGAATAAACAATTCATGTTTATTATGAGATTGGTAGAATATTTCTGCAAGTGTATAACAATATATTGAATAATGAAAAATTGATACGAATGATGATTACAATGAGCCTTGTGACGGTGTCATTGACTGGTCACGAGGTGAAGGGATGGTGTGGCCTTTGACCTTTAATTAACCTAATTCTTATTATTATTTATTATTATTGTTGTGTTTGTTACAGTGCCCCTATTTACGGGCCCATAACCCTTTTGGGAGGATGCCCTACCCACTAGAGTGGTATAAATACACCACTCAAGCTTCATTTGTATATCATATTTTTTATAATTGAGCTAAGGGTCTCTAATACAAGTGTTTTAAACCTAGGTGCACTACATCTTTGACATTCTCTTATGGTTGGCATATTTCCTCTTTTATGTGCCTTTGTGCATCTCATGTGTAGCGCACTCATGCTTGAGCATCTCTTTCTCTCTCTAGTGCATTTTTGGTTCAGCCTTGGCACAATTTTTTAGTGCTGGTTTTTCCTTTTTTTACTGCAGCTTTTTGGGCTGGCATTTTGGTTCCATTCGATCCCCTCTTTCTGTTTGTGATCTCAACGGTGATGAGAAATGTATTGACTTCTTTCAAATTAATTCTGCTGAATGTAGAACTATAATGGGTCAATTGAACAAAATATTGAGTGGATTTTCACTATGACGAGAGATGTATTGTCTCTTTAAAATTTATGGTGGCTGACTATGTCATAATTATGCTTACACGTCTCAAAAACATCAATATGTTATAAAGGAGAATCTTATCCATGAGGTGGATGAACAAAGTAAAGGAAGGAAAATGTCAGGAATCCTACTTCAAAATGAAATTCAGATTAAAGATCCTAAATAAAAAAATGTTGAGAAAATTGCATTGAACAGGGATTGTTTTCATCTCATTAAGAGAACTAACAATACAAGAATTATGATAGTCTTAGACACAAGAAACAGAGAGCATTGAATTGAATCAATATACATACTGCATATGAGTGGTTAACTAACAGGAAACCCAGACTGCTGAAAATCATGCTCAAGTGTGGCAAGAAAATCATAGATGGGGGAGATCTGAGATAGACAAGCTCTAGCAGCAGCTTAATTAACAACATAGATGTGGTCATTCTGATCATCAATATTGAAGGTGAGAAATAGGGAGTTGACTCCCATTTTATTGGAAGAAAACCCTTACCTTGAATATTAGAAATAAAAAAGGGTACAAAAGATAGCTTGTGTATGTAGGAGAGATTGTTCCTCCTTGCAACCTTAAGGATCAAGTCAAGACCTCAGGCATCAACTCATTACAAGAAGAAGACTGCACGCCATCTTGAAGTCTGCAATGTAGCATCCAGGAGAACTTGGTCTTGCACTTAAGATGGGAGGAAGAACCAATGTCGTGGAACTCTGCAGGAAATAACTGTAGCAGCTAGGATTTATAGGTTTTTATCAATGATCTGTTGGAAAGGCCAAGTATGAATCATATTTTGTCACCTAATAAGAAGCCCTTGGTTGTTATGGTGGAAGCCTTGAGAAGGCATTGTGACTATTTGTCTCCTTTTTGCTCCATTCTCTATCTTATTGACATGAAACCAAGCCTGCCATGCTCTCTAACAGTGCAAGTTGTGCTATCATGCAGTGTTTTAAAAACCGGCCAAACTGGAACCAGAACCAGAACCTGAACATGATCTGCAAGTGCACCTACTAGGAGGATCATCAAAGCCTATTCAAATCCTATAGGGGAAAAAATTTAGGATAAAGCCTATGATGGCATGGATCCTATCATGTGTGTGAACTCGAAATGGACCCTACTCTAAGCACTCAAAAGAATACAAAACAAAAGAGATGGAAATAAAAGAGCATTTCTAGTTAGCTGTGAACTCTAACAAAACCTATAAGACTCTTATAGAAGGCCTTTATATTGTATTTTCTCTATTGACCTCTGCTTGCATTTTTTAATTGTATTATTATAATGTGTAGGTTACTTTTATTAATATTAGCTTGTGTATGACTATACCTTTTTGAAAACCCTAATTTAACAAAATTTTGAAATACTAAAATATTGAGAATCTTTTACACCCATATTCGCTCTCTCTAAGTTGCATGGAAACAGATCCATATACAGATTTACATTCCGATCCGCTAGATATACAAGGAAACAAAATATATAAAAAGGTGTGTGTGTGTGTGTATGTGTTAGTGTATTGTGAGAAAAATATCCATGAACTAGAAACATAGAAAATTCAGATCTCCAAAAATATTTCGTTCCAAATCATTCTCAAAAGCTTAGAAATGTAGAATGCTATGAAAAACTGAGTTTTGTGTATTTTAGATTGGGGGAGGCACTATATTCTAGGAAAAAGTTAGGATTTTAGGGCCACAACATGATCTGGGACAGAATCTGCCAGATTTGGACACAGATTCGTGGAAAGGCAGATCCTAGTTCCTCTATAGGTAAATCCGGTACCAAAATTCACACCCATGCTTTTGGTAACTTTGTTTAGGAGGGCTACTATTGAGGTTAGTTGCAACCACAGAAATATCGGCGAGCATTGCAGTGGTTCTATTTGGTGGGTTGAGGAATAGAGACCTTGAAAACCAGCCTTGGTCAAAATCTCTTATTGCTAAAGTTGTGTATAATCTGCCATATATATGTACATGTAGGAGCACTACTTGACACTGGTTTGGAATGATCAAAAGAAAGGAGTCCTACTTTCCCACACATTTACGTGCAATTAGTGAATCATAATCGAGGTTATAGCTGTCAATCATGCACATAATCCCATGGAGGTTCCCACCTAAAATGAGGTCTAACTAATGTCGTGGCTCTTTGAATAGAAAATGACAACCTTGGGCATGACCTTGACCTAATATTTTGTAAATCTTTATCTCAACTGGAATTCTAACATGCACATGTTGAGTGGAGTTGCAAGTCAAGTTGTGGTCTTTTATGATATTCATGTCATTTGCTTCCCTTTGGACACTGGCAGCCTTGACTACCCTTTATGGGTACTGGTAAATATTACATTGCCCATAGGAGTGCCTACTATCAGCTGATACCCCTCAATGAGGGATAGTTGCATGAGAAATCAAAAGGTTCATATAAAAATTTTGAATCAGTAACTTTGTTTTCTCGTCAAATCCATAGGAATGTCTTGCTGCTGTGCAACTTAAAATCATCATTCTAGAGCAGAAATCCTGTGACCAATGCAAGGAATAAGTCTTTGTGTTCCTTGATGCTGAAGCTTCCATGTGCATCCTTCATTTAGCTACTCAATGACATAGCAGTTTAGAGTGCAAAGATCCATAAACTTTACAAGGTGATTGAAAGAATAGAATCAACAATAAATATAGAAGACGTGACATATATGAAAGACAATTGAACTTACCATGCCTGCTAGTTGAGAAACATCCATAAAAAATGCCAAAAGGGCAGCAACAAATCCAGACACTAATGTGCTATTAACAGGAACTGAAGTTTTTTCATTGAGTTTGGAGAAAAATGAGGGCAGTAATCCATCTCTAGCCATTGCCATCAAGATTCTAGGCTGCAAAATGAATAATCCATCAGAAAAGAAATCATCATTTAGATAGTATTTCACAAGGACTAAATTCAATAGCTTGAATGATACAAAATAGTGACAGTTGAGACAGCAAAATGAAAATTTCTATAAACGGTAAAAGAGGCATCATTTCTTACATTAGTAGCATCCCCTAACCTTGTTAACATGAAAAAAGGAGACTCTATTGATGTCCATGATTTTGACCAAAAGCAGAGAATGGGATCAATAAATATCATTACAAATGTGGAGTGCATAAACAATCTTCCTCCTATGTATAAAAAGTGGTAACAACATAAAAACAATCCAATATGCAAGAGTAGTTGGAAGAAATATGTGGATGGAATACATAATAAGAAATAGGTCATAGTCTGTGCTAAAGATCGTTTAAGATAGAGAATGATACATCAGTGAAATACAAGAACAATCAAAACCTCAAATAGCATGTTGCTTGTCTGTAACTATAAAATCACTCAAGGTTCATTAAATAATAACATCTATAGAAGATACATCTAAGGCCAGATTTATGATGGGCTCTTATCTGCACAGTTCTTGCAGAGCAATGTAGATAATTTTACCTGGAAGATTCCTTTCATAGAGAACAATTTTTGGTCACAAATCAGGAGTGTGAGTTATCATAATTACTACTGACCAATCTAAGACTATTTTCCAATATACTCTATGCATTATGACTATTCAAGCAATTAATTATTACTATGGATTCCTTGCGAAGGGGAGATCTTTATGATGCCAAACATGTCACTTGCTCTTCAAACTCTATAAGCATCAATCCCACATGGCTACAGGCAACAAACCAACCCCAAACGGGATGCCTAGATACCAGACGATGACTCCAGGGTGAATATAAGACCAGGCAGTAGGGCCCCATATCACCAGCTTGAGCAGATTTTGAGAGCATGCTTGTGGCCTAAGTATGGTGGGGAGAAGGATCTTCCTTTGGTTCCTTGGGACATGTACAATATTCCCAAGGACGAGAGGGACCTTAGTTTGATTGATGTTGTATTACAAGGCACTATTCTTGTGGCCAAGTGGGTGGTCTGATGCCTTGAGGATTCCACACCCAAGCAGGTTTTGTTTCAGCATTGGGTGCTTTTAGTGCAACATTTGGGTAGATTTCAGGGGGTATTTGGTTTATGTGACATTATTTCTACACCCCATTTAGTTTAGGTGACGGGTTTCCTCATCTTCAAGAAATTTGGTCAACTTGGAAAGCTATTGCAGGTCTAGTCTTGTGGCATTGGGAGGGCAGTCAGGCAAGTTGGGATCTGGCTTATCAACCAATTTGGATTTGGAGGAAGCAGGGTGATTGTGTTGTGGAGTTGCCTCGCTTCCAAGCATGCAAGCTGAGTAAGAAGGGCATCTTCTTCTAGAGATATTTTTGGAATCCTAGTATTCATTCCTAGGAGTGGCACCCTCTTTATCTGGAGTATGGTCACCTCACCTTTGATCGTCTCTCAATGATGGAGTTGTGAGCCCTTAATCCGATGAACGAGCTATTTAAGATGAACAGTGATATGCCTAGACCATTTTGGAGGGACTAGGGGTGGAGCTTTAGTCGCTCGCTTCTTCAGTATGATTCATGTCATATGTACTCAACTCTTCATCAAAGACATCCTCTCTCCAATCCTTAATGTTAGTTGGGTATCTATGGATCTGGAGGAGCGTCGAGTTTGTCATCTTCATAATGTATCGTCTATTCAGTTGTCTTATAAGCTAGGGGGTTTTGCTTGGTTGGTGATCTATCGAAGGATTCCATCCAAGGCCAGGTTGGCCAAGACTGGTCTTTTGGATGGCCTCTATCCCATTTGCCAGCACTCCAAGACTATCAAGCATATCTTCTGGGCTAAGAATAAGAAACAGTGTCCCCCAGCTTTTCCCTTGAAAAGAAAAATCAATAAGACTAAGAATAAAAGGCATTGAATGGGCTAGGAAACAATGACATCCGTGATAAGGTACAGTTTGCCCTCTACAGAGGCACCCACGGGCAAGACCTACATTTCCCTGTTATCACTACACCCTCTACCCAAACATTTCCCCTACACCATTTCACACTTACATGACCTAGATGGGCTCTCACCTGGGAAACACCCCAAACTTGAGGAGGATTAGCCCAATAGGACATCCTGAGACCCTCTCCAAACCTGACTTGTTAAACTGCATAACGTCTTTGAGAATTTGTCTGGGTAAAGGGAGGTTCGATGCACATGTTTGGGTAATTTGATTATTGGATGTGATTGACATTGCTATGATCCTTGTGACTTATGAGCCCGTGGAGGGCGTACTTGTTGCTTCTACAGGACTTTTCCCGGTGGATAGGTACATATGGGGAGATGATTAGCTCGGACCTCCATGGGGTTGAAAACCCACAAATGGATAATGTGACCCCAACCAGGGGCAGAGAGATGTCAGAGACTTGCACCAGGAAGAAAGGACTTTTCACCGGAGACACTTTGGCAAACTTAGACCCAAGGGGGTCTTTCTCTTCCACCTGGACGTTGGCCTTGGGAGGCCCATGACGTCACCTTTGTGACCCTAGACGTCACCCAGCGTTAGGATTGGCATTATGGAGACAGTTGTGTGCTAATTGGCACGTGTGGCATCATCCAAGGGCTTGGGAGGCCTAACGTTTTGCAGATGAGGCCCAACGTTCCACCCAGGAGGCTCAACATCACCCTAGAAGGGCATGACATCACCCCTAAAAGAGATTTTAGGGTTTGTTTCCTTGAATTTTTGTAAAAACTAGATTTTTCATGTAATTTTTCCATGTCGGCCTTTTGATGACCTAAATTTAATTAAAGGTCATAAGTATTATATAAATAGAGATATAAAACTCTCATTTTTTCATCATTCACTCACCACACAAGTGTGAGGTCTGAAATTCGGCCCTCTTTAAGGGTTATTGGCTAAAATTAAGTGGTGCGCAACTTTTGGGGAGGCAAATCTTGGTGTATTTTGGCAAATTTTCATGTGGAGGATCTTCAACTAGGGTTTATGCTTGATTATTCTTGGTGAAGTAAGTAAAAAATCCGCATTTCTTTATTGTGAATGAATGCTTATGGTGAATTTACTTGTTTCATGTCAAAGATAATGAAATTGCTTGCTTGAAACACTAGGAGAAAGACATATGTTACTATCTTTTTCTCTATAATCTTCCACTTGCTAAGATTTCTTGAAAGGCACCTATCTAGAAGTAGATACTAGAGCCCTGCCATTGTAGCACTCTAGTAACCCTACTTCATTGCCTATTGCATATTTTATTTCAATTTGTCTAAGGAAAAGAGAAATC
>ML843032.1:21939-39031 GCA_009831015.1 Picea engelmannii
AAGGGGACTTCCCTGACAACAGCCGTATTATGGTTCTCGTGGTGCGCCCACTTGCGTTCATGACTGCATTATTACAAAGAGAAATAGTGAGAAATACAACTGAAAGGAAAACCTATTCCTAAACCTACCCTAACTATTAAACAGATCAGGATACTACGTGAAGTCATGTTTTCAATGTAGCCATCGGAGTAACTCTAATCCTGCAATGTAAACAAGATCAAGCATTACTAATAAGAATGGTAGCATATCAACAAATGACAGAAACATATCACACTTACCTTCATAATCATCATCTAAAAACAAAGTAAGCATGATCTTACCATTTCCTTGGATATTCTTGTTGTACGAATCCTCCAGCCATTGCGCAATCTTGTCGTGATAAGGGTCATAATGGCATGGGCGAGTGTAAGTAGGTTTGAAAAACTTGTCAGGATTACGAGGAACAAATAGACTACTATAGTCTATAGGTTTGTGCCTGACTATAGTTTACAGGAACAAATAGACTACTAAGTCACTCCCTACTGGCCTACTCTTGGGAATGAGACATCATAGTCCTCCCTTCCCAAGATTGCTTGTCCTCAAGCAACATCAATCATGGGTGCTACAAAATATGCTCTCCCTTTCATGTGTCATCCTCCACTAGAAGTCCCCTCCATATAACCAAGCACTCCCTGATGACCCTACTCCTCAAATTGTGCTCTCTCTGCTCGAGCACCTCCTCCGACACTAGCTCGAACTGGCCCTCCTCATCCAAGGGTCGCAACTCCTCTGAAATGCTGACTTGTTGTCCCACTACCTTTTTAAGGCAAGAAACATGGAAGACATTATGAATCTTGCTACCCTCCGGTAGCTCTAGATTGTTTTCCACCTCGCCTACCCTCCTGATGACTCTATATGGCCCATAAAATTTCAGCTTCAACTTCTCTGCCCTTCTCCTCTTCAAGGAGGACTGTCTATATAGCTGTAACTGTAGGAAAACCAAGCCCCCTACCTCGAAACTATGCTCTACCCTCTGCCTGTCTGCATAGATATTCTGTTGGTTCTAAGATGCCTGCAAGTTTTCCTTCACTGCCCGCAGAATCCTTTGGCTCTCCTCCACCCAGTCTTTGGCCCTTAGGACCTTGCTATCCCCAAACACCGTCTCCAAAAAATAGGGTGCATCGTATCCATACAATGCTCTAAATGGTGACATTTTGATAGACATATGGTAAGTCAAGTTGTAGCAGTACTCACCCATGTGCAACCATCTCACCCATGTGCACTGATGCCCTACTACATAGTTCCTCAGATACCCCTCCACCCATTTGTTGACAATCTCTGTTTGTCCATATGTGTATGGGTGGTAGCTGGTACTTGTGGCTAGCTCTGTGCCTGCGAATAGAAAAAGCTCCTGCCAAAACACGTTGATGAAGTGCCCATCGCTATCACTGACTATCTGCCTGGGTAAGCCGTGCAACCATAATAACTTTATGAAAATTAACTCTGCTACCTATATGGCCTTGCAGTCTGTGGGTATGTCAAAGAAATGTGAAAATTTGGTCATCCTGTCGACCACCACAAATATACAGTCCATGCCCTACACTCGAGGAAGGCCTGTAATGAAATCCATATAAATGCTCTCCCATTTCTGCTTCAGAATGGGTAGAGGTTGAAGTAACCCCACAAGGTGTGTCTGCTCGGACTTATTCTGCCAACAAGTTGTGAACTCCTGGATGTGTTTCAGTACATCATCCTTGAGACCCTTCCATGAGAATCTCTCCCTAGTCTGCCTGTACGTTTTGAAGTACCCCTGATGCCCGGTTCCAGGCGAATCATGACACACCTTCAAAATCTTCCCCTTCAAGGGAGATTCTGGAACCAAGTAGATCTGGTACTTGTAGAAAATGACATCATCTAGAACTTGATATCTATCATCAACCACCTATACATCCATCACCTCAAAATAAAATTTGTTTTTGGAGTACTCCACCAACAAATGTGCTTTCCAATCTGTGCAAATGTTCATCATCGAACACCCTGGTGGCCTCCTGGAAAAGGTGTCTGCTACTACATTCTTGTTTCCCCTAAAATACTCAATGTCAAAGTAAAAGGATTGGATCTTTGAGACCCACTTATGTTGTCTCTCACTGAGGTCCTTTTGATCCAGAAAATACTCGAGAATGTTGTGATCAGTCTTCACTACAAATCTGCTACCGACCAGATACTGCCTAAATTTGGTTAAGGCGTGCATGATTGCTAGCATTTCCTTGTCGTAAATAGAGTAGAGTCTCTCCGACTCGTTGAGATTCCTGCTCTCGAACACAATGGGATGGCCTCCCTGCATCAAAACTGTTCCAATCCCCACCCCTGATGCATCACACTCTAAGACGAACAACTGTGAGAAATCTGGAAGGGCTAGAACAGGGCATGTGCTCATAACCTACTTCATTTTCTCAAATGTATGTTGTGACTCCTCTTTCAACTGAAAGGCACCCTTCTTGGTCAAATATGTGAGTGGTGCTCCCAACTGTGAAAAGCCCTTGACGAATCGCCTATAGTAACTGCATAACCCAAAGAATCCCTTCAACTCCGTGAGGTTCTTGGGTGTTGGCCAATCCAAAATGGCCCTGATCTTCTCTTGATGAACCTGTACTCCTTGCTCATTCATGATATGACCCAAGTACACTAGTTCTTTCATGCCAAACTCACATTTGGACTCCTTGGAATATAATGATTGTGCCTGCATAATGCCCAAGACCTCCTCCAAATGTACCAGATGCTCATCTCACGTCCTATTCTAGATCAATATATCATCGAAGAATACCAAAAGGTATTTCCTCAACTACCCTATAAAGATGCGGTTCATGCAAGACTGGAAAGTGGTAGGTGCGTTGTTCAATCGAAATGGCATAACCAAGAACTCAAAAAATCTGAAATGGCATCTGAATATTGTCTTCTCTATATCCTTCTCCCTGATGCTGGTATGATGATATGCTGGCCGTAGATCAATCTTGGTGAAGAAAACTACCCTCTGTAACTCATCCATCAACTCATCTATGCGCGGAATGGGGTACCTATTCTTGATCACTTTCTTGTTAAGAGACCTGTAATCAATGTACATCCTCAATGTGCCATCCTTCTTCAATACCAAAATGACTGAAGAGGCAAAAGGACTCGTGTTGGGCCTGATGTGCCACATCGCAATCAATTATTTGAATTCTTTCTCAATATCGTCCTTGAATCTCTTGGGGTGCCTATAGGGCACGGTGATCACCGGTGTAGCCCCTACCTCCAACTCGATCATATGCTCAAATCCCATGTCTGGTGGTCTCCCTGGTGGTATCGGCCCAAATACTAGCTCATACTGACTCGAAAGCTCTCTGATTTGTGGGTGGTAATGCTCTATTCCCTTTGAACCCTTCCATGTGGTGATCAAATACTCTGTTGCATAGGCTACATCACCATGACGGAAGATTCACTCCATCCTTTTTGTTGATACTACTCGTGGTGCTCCTACATACATGCCCCTTAGTACCACTCTTGATCCACTAGCGTCTCTGAATCTCAGGGTCAGTGTCTAATATTTGAACCCAATCTCCTCCAATGAATATAACCATTCTACCCCCAATACTGCATCAATATTTGATAGGTCAACTACATAGAAAGTATTGGTCAGGGTGTAGTTTCCTAGTTTGACCTCTAGGTCTGGGATCATGTCCAAACATGTCATTGTGTATCCATATTCCACTGCCATGTGGAATCCCTCAAACTCCTTAGTGTGTAACCCCCTCCTGGCTACTAAGGATGCATCTATGAAATTGTGGGTGGCCCCACCATCAACTAAAGCAGTCATGCATTGCCCTTGTACAAGGCCCTTGAGCCTGAGAGTGTTGTACCTGGGTACTCCAGAAAGGGTTTCTATGGTTCCCCCTTTCACCTCTCTATGAGGTTTTTTATCCTCCTTGGGCTGTGCCCCTGCCGATATCTGAGGTTTCTTACTGCTCTGGCTCATGTGTGGTCTCATCCTCTGAATCACTATTTGCCTGCGCCCTGATATCCTCATCCTCCTCCTCACTTTCTGATTCCACTTCAATGTAGTGGATTTGTCCCTTTCCCATGCATCTATGCCCTGGGACCCAAGGGTCTCTGAAAGAAAATCAAAGCTTCTTCCTCTTCAACTCTCGTCTTATGTCATCATCCAGCTTGGGCTTACCCTTCCATTCCCTTTGAGGATTTTTCTGATCCTTGTTTCTTTGTGGCACAAAGGGTTTGGTAAAGGTTTTGGGTTTCAACGTTGAGTCCCCCATGTCTCTCAAGCACACAATGGCCTCCTGTAAGGTGTGAGGCTTGAAAGCATTAATCCAACCCCTCAATGGATCTGTAAATGCATTGGTGAACAACATCACCAGTGTGTGATCTGAAATATCTGATACAACCAGTGCCTTCTGTTGGAACTCTGTGATGAAGGTCTCAACTGATCCGATTTGTATCAACTGTGTAAGGTCCCAGAAGTGGAGCTCTGGACCTCTCCTGTCAAATCTCTCCATCAACCTCTCTATGAAATCCTAATATGACGCAATTTGGTTGTGACCCAAGGTCACCAGCCC
The DNA here is from genome assembly GCA_009831015.1 of Picea engelmannii. Taxonomy (NCBI): domain Eukaryota; kingdom Viridiplantae; phylum Streptophyta; class Pinopsida; order Pinales; family Pinaceae; genus Picea; species Picea engelmannii. The sequence goes on from ML843032.1 coordinate 26,526, forward strand.
ATGGTACCGCCACTTGTGGGCCTCCCCCTCCAATTGAAAGGTGGTGAAGTTGATAGATTCTGACTCTGTCATTGGGTTAAGCTTGAAGTATGTATCAATATTTTGGATCCATTCCTGATCTGTGCAATGTGGTGATCTGTCAAAAGTAGGAATGTTCAACTTTCCCACTTTCTTGATGAAATCCATGTTGTGAGTTTTCCCGTTGCCCCTGTGTGCCTCCCGGGGTTTGTTTCGATATCTGATTGAACAATAGTCAATCAAAATCATGTCCACATGGAACTCCAGTCCTAATGCCAAGTAGTCTCTCATGTACTCCCCGAATGGATCCTATGGCACCACCTGTCCCTGACTCGACTGTCCTCCCACCTGCCCTGGATGTCCCAATGGTTGTCCTCCCTGGAAATGTGGGTATAAAGGTCAGGGAATCCTCCCAGATGATGTGTAGGCTCAAATTGGTGAATGGTGTGGACTATCTCCGCCCTGAGATGCATTCGATCCACTGGCCCCACCTCCCTGGTGTCTTCCTGAACCACTCGCTCCTCCTGCAGCTTCGACACCTATAATTCTCATGCTATGGTGTAGCATCTGTGCACTGATAGCCATCTTTTTTATGTTGTTCATCATGTTCCTATGTCCTCTATCTAGGTCATTCAACATGGCAAGCATACTGCCAACATGTGTCTCGGGGTATTTCCCCCTACCCTCGAGTGTCTCACACCTGTCACCCATAGTCCTCTCTATCTCGGCCTCTGTGTCTGAACTGATATGCTCTATATTCTCTAACTCTAGCTTTGTATCTGACTGAGTGTGGAAGGGATTGTAATCCCTCCGGTTTCTATCTCTCCTATCTCTGTTATGACCTCTGTAGTACTGAATGTACTCATCCCCAATATGTCCTCGGCCCTCTGGGTATTCTTCACCTGTTCTTGAAATCATGGGGTCATGAGAAGCACTTCTTCACATGCTGGCAGGAAGAAGGCTCTGATACCACTGAAATATCCATGATCCAACTGATCTGGATATCTATTGCTGAATTACTATTTTATCATTGAGATATGATACTATGGGGGTTTCTGGATTAGTTTGAGTTAATGTGTGAACATGCTTGTTAGTTTCCACCTGTGTGTTTCATTCATTTAGTGTTTTAGTAGTATATATATGAAGCATGCGAAAGAAAGGACAACACAACCCACTGATATATAATATGAGGGAAAAGTAGGAAATACAATAATAAGCTGGAAGTAGATATACTAGTCATCAGTTAGATCTCATGAATCATCACTAGAATACAAATAACTAACAAGAAATACCCGTGACCAGAAGATGAAGGTTGATCTGTACATGCACAGATAGATCGAGAAAACGCAGTTTCGAAATCTCATGACAATTGTTGTAGATACTAGAAAACTCGCCCTGATGGCAATACTCATCAAAGTGGACTGGAAACTATCCCAAAAGGAGCGCCCTGGCCTCTAGACTAATGCTAGTAACTTCCGCACCAAAGATCCAAACTTTGAAGCTCTGGATGTCACCCCATGGGGCTTTGCGCACCTCCTGGGCTGTGGGAGTGCGCCCTAGTGATCCCACCAGCGGAATCTGGCGATGTATGACTCAAAAGGATCGTCCTGGCCTCCTCTGTAATGTGTCAGAAGGGTTTCCTAGGATCTACTCTTGAATTCCCCCTGGAACCCCAAATGTGCTTCCTCAAGAGTTGTTCCCTAACTAGTTGTTTGTTTCACTGTGGGATATTCCACCGTTAGAAACTGATTACTGGTGGCTCAAAAGATGCACCTTGGCTATCTCTCAACTGGTTCGAAAGGAATCTATAAGATACTCCTCTGTCTCGTGTGGCCACACAAACCCTCTCTCTAACCCTTGTGCCCTCACTGGCCGAGTTATGCAATCACTATACTGGATCTCCTAAATAGCATGGTGAAACACCTGAATGGTATCTCCGATAGGCTAGGGTCTGTCTCTCAACACCAAAACCGATCAATGGTGGTGTTTTCCTCTAGAAATCAACAAAACAACAAGGGGGTCAATCTCCTCCTCCTCTGGAACTATCTCAACATCAAATCATAACATAATGAAGAATTAGGTTGAATTCCTCCCTTTACACTCTTCCCAATCTAATTCACCATTGACATCACTTAAGCTAGGGGCTTTTCCTCCTAAGGTGAGTAATTAATTAATTAAGTCCCCCTCTTTACACCTTTTCATTCTATTTCTCTGTTGACTTAGGCTTAAGTAACTTTTCCTATGCGTTTTGGCTTAATTCATCGTTTAGCCACCAAATCTCCCTTATTTCTCCTCTTGTTGCATGTTTGTGCTTGACTATAGTCTATGGGAACAAATAGACTACTAAGTCACTCCCTGCTGGCCTACTCTTGGGAACGAGACATCACATAATCAAAGTTACCTTATGTTGTCTAGAGTCCAATGCCATCCTCTACAATGCACAATGCTCCTCCTCCAAAGTAGGGCATTCTCCAAGCAAGCAATTATCTCCATGTTTCCATCATGTAGAATGTCACCAAAGCTAAGTGAAGATCTTTAAGGCGCTAGGGTAGAATATCATGAAAACACCCAAATGAATTTAAGAAAACTCTATGTAATCCATCTTCAATGTGAAAATCCATCACATAACATCTGGGGGATAAACATACACCATGTATCCCAAATCTCATGAAGCACCCCCATCATGGTGTAAACACTTTTAAAGTAACCTCAAAAGTTGATACTTTCCCTCCTCATGTCCTCTTCCCATTTATCATCAGTTTATGGCTAAGTGATCTGTACCTGAACAACATGAGATGACACAATTGACCTTGTGTCATGTCCTTGATACCTTACATCCATGATCCTATAGTGCTAAATACCATCTACTTCTATTTTTGCAAATTTTTAGTTTCTCAAATCATACATATGTATCTTCATGGGATAGGTTGGGAAATATTTCTTTGAAACTTTAACAAGTGAGCCATTGCATGTAGGATGGTTTGATAAGTTATTTTCTTAAGACCTATTATCACAGAATTTACACTTGTTCAAAGCCCACCACAAGATCCCCAAATCTTGTATAACAATGGAAGAAACTACTACTGTCACCTTAGTAGGATCTTCCATTGTTTTAGTGATGGAAGAGGTCCATCACAAGGGATGATTCCTTGGTGACCTCAAGGGATCAAATAACAAGTTTAGTAGCCAAGCCTATTGCCCCCTATCTTGAACATCAATTGGTTATTCTAGGTCTAGGAAAGAGATGTTGTGATGTAGTTTGTTGTACCTGCCTGGAATAAGAACACATTGCAAGATATATATAACAACTTCCAAGCTAAATTATGCAATAATGACCTGTTTTAGACACTAGACAATTTAATTAGCTATGGTTGTTGCAAATTGCAACAACAAACCAATCTTATAACAACAATGAATAATTTTCAACAACAACAACAATTAGTGCTCATAAATGTAGCGATTTAACATGAAACACAAACATTCATCAAGCAAAAAATTATAAATTGCTAGAAGAAATTTATGAACAAGTTAGGCCACCTTTAGATGAGTCCAGGCAACAATTTAATGTAGTTATAGGTGGTTGTAGCAAAATTTTATAACAACAACAAATAATATATTGTGTTTTCTAGGGTTAGAGTTAGTAGAGTTAGTATAATACTTGAGAGATTTGAGAGAGGGGTTTTATGAATTGCTTTCAACACAAGAGTTACTTCTAGATTATTGCCTTTACCATTCTAGGGCTATGGGGTCTCAAATACATCCAAGCTTGAAGTTTGATCTTCTTGAAACCAATAGGTAGAGTCTAAACCCTAAGGTGCAAGCACATTTGGGCCTTAGGATTTATACTTTGAGGAGAAGGACGTCTAGGGTGCAAGCACTTTTGGGGCCTATATATCATTTCTTCCTTCTTGTAGCTTCAACTAGGTCAAAGATCAATTGTCTAGGGATTAAATCTTAAAGTGCTAGCACTTTAAAGCTTTAGGGTTCTGACCATAGCAAGGAAAAATAACAAATTTTATAAAAGTAAAATTTTGTGAGAGGAAGAAGCACTTATGTTCCTCTCTCAGGGTTTCAACAAAACAAGACTTCTTGCAACAAAATATCAATTTCACCATTTACATCAACAACATATCAAAGAGTTGCAGAAAATTACTTACTCCATCTAAGAAACCAAGAAAATTTAACCCTAATTGAATAAATATCCATCCAAGATCAACAACCTATCCACAAGAGATGCTTTCCAAGCATAACACATGAGAGAGAGAGACCAATAACCCAAAAGTAGACAAAAAATTTATAAGTACACCTCACAGTGGTGAAGAAAAGATGATCCAATGAAAAGAGCTAGCACTAGCCATCTTATATGAGGCTAGTGCTACACACTTTTCTACATAACATAACATTTGTTCAATTTATGTGGGCCGACCCCTCATTTTCCCTTTTCAAAATGAAAAATACATCATAATTATCCACATGTGTGAGATGTCAAGGCTCCTTAGGCAAGGAGGGGGCCTCCAAAGGCCACTTGGAACTAATCCAGAGTGGAGTGGGGGAAAAATATGTCTCTTCCCACTCAAAATCATGCCAACCATCATCGATACTCCAAAGCATCCATCAAACCCTAGGTCCATCAAATTCTAGAAGATGATGTCATCATCAAAATAGGGCCAACGTCTAGGATCCAGGTGTTGCGTCCATTGTGGAGGGAGTTACATCACGTCCCTACAAGGTCTTTGGATGTATGTTGTTGCAACGTCTCTGATCCAGTGGGTGAATAAGCTTCGGGGTACTCTACCCAGCCTATGGGCTTCCAGCCCATGTGTGTGCCATCATGACTGAATTTGCTCTGACCAAGCCCATATGTCCATCGTATAAGGTCCTATGGATGTGAGAGATGATGTTTAAGATTTTTGAGTTACTAGATGACCCATTGCTCTCCATCACACGTGCCAAGGTTCCGCAATAAAGGCACAACATCCGAAGTGCAAGCCCAAGATGTCCTTCAAAGAACCATGTTAGGGTCATCCCAAACAAAACAGAGTATAACACAAGGTTAGCCATGGTTCACAAGAAACATTATTCCTTAAAGCATGGAAAGTAAGATGTAACTTGAGATATAAGCCATGTAAAAAATTCACCTCAATATCCCCTTCAAGCATCACACCATCCCAAGACCCCATGTGAGTTGAGAAGTTTAAGTATCGGAGTGCCTTCATCCAACCGTACTAGGTGTGCCACCTAGACATGAAATAAAAGAACCTAGGTAGAGGGATAGGTCCTTAAGGGAGCAAGAAATAAATAAACCCTTAAAGAGTAAGTGTGAATGTGGTATGGATTTAGGGCTTACTTCATGGCTTATGGTGTCATTTAATCCATTTCTATGAGCGCCTTTGTGGAGGGTGCTCTTGCTCTTGAGTTACCACTTTCTTAAGTGCCATTTTTTTCGAACCCCTTTATTTGCCTTTTTATCATATTTTTAAGTCTCATTTATAAGGTTTCAATTCATAACATCATTTCTTAGGACTAGGGTAAGCATGAAAAGGGTAGAGCTCAAGTTTGGATTGGTTTTTGAGAGTCCTTTTCTATCATTAATTTCTTTCCTTAATATCATTTTGTTATTATTTTAGTAGCAATTACAATCAACCTCTGGTCCTTCAACCCCTATTCTCATGAGAGAATGGACCATGACCCATTACTGAAGTTTAGTACACTATGAGAGGCTCCAGGATGGAAAGTGTTAAGTATGGTTGGGATCAGAACGTTACCCTTGGGAGGGTCCCCCCGTAGAACTCATTTTCCCTAGGCAACGACAACATGGGACCAAGGGATAGAAGATGACCACCAAGGTGAAACAAGGAAATTGACACAATTTCCCAAGCCAACGATCCATTATCCAACGTCAACCAAAGATCCTCATCCACATGCCCAACAAATTAATCACAACACTTTGCATGAAAGGACTAACATACCTCATGGTGACGATGGTTTACCATCTCCCATACACTGGGTTGCTTGGATGTGATGAGCCTTGGTTGACCTGTAGTTGTAAAGGTGATTGAGGGAGGATACTAGGCTTCCATCTGTGGACATGTTGATCATAATCATGGTTGGGATCATGTTCTCCATTACATGCCAAGAGACATGATCTCCTCTAGTCACCCCTAGGCATTTGGGGTAACATCTGGATCCAACATGGGGACATGTGCTCAACTTAGAGCGCATGACAACCTTGACATGTTTGGTTGAAAGACCTACAATCCCTCACCCACTTCAAACAAACAACAACACCGTTTGATGTATCGATCGGTGGATGTGATCCACCAGAGTTAGCGATAAGTCCTAAACCATGCCGAAAAGAAATTGTTTCACTGAGCTATAAAATGATAAATCAATAATATACAATGATAAGTTCAATTTACTAACATGTATTCATTATATACAAATGATAATGCAATATATACAAGAATATGCAAGACTACACTAGCATGAATGCATGATGCAAGATATATACAAATGAAATGCAAGATGCAAATTCCCTAACCTACACTAATATATGCCACGAGGTTAGGTCCTGTCATGGAAGTAGGGATTGAGAAGGTATCCATTAATGGAAAATGATAGCTTCTCCTCTTTAATTGTGGCCAAGTTAAAGGAGTTGATACCAACTTCGCTCAAAATTTGGTAGGGTCTAGTCCATAAACTGTCAAACTTCTTATGCCTTCTTGGTCTCTCCTTTCTCTTGTCCCACACCAGTACTTGGTCTCCTTCCTCAAAACTCCTTTGTATATCTTTTTGATCAAACAGTCGCTTAATTTTATCTTGGTTATGTGCCATTTTATCCAAAGCATCCCTCCCAAATTCATTCAGTTTTATCAATTGGTCAATTCTTCCTTGCAGAGCCTCACTGTCAGTCATGTACTACTGTGTGAACCAGAGGGTAGGAATTTGGAGGTTAATGAGTAGTTTGGATTCCAATATGTATATTAGCTCAAACATGATTTTTCATATGGAAGTCTTGGTCATGATGCGGTCTACTCATAATGCATACTTGATATTACTACCCCAAGCCTTCTTGTTTTCTCCTACAATCTTCTTGAAAATATTCATTAGATTCTTATTACTCGATTCTGCCAGTCCATTTCCTTGGGGATAGTAGTTGGAAGATGAGACAGGAAAATTCCATAATTGAAGCGAAAATTTTGCACAATAAGGGACATAAAGGCCTCAATAGTGGCGGTAGTGATATTGGCAAGGGCACCAAACCTTGTTATTATCCCATCCGCAAGAAAAATCACGACGACTTCCTCAGTTTCCTTTTTTGTTGGGATAGACTCTACCCACCTAGTGAAATAGTTTGTAGCGATCAAAACCCAATGATATCCATTGTTTTAGTTGTCCTTGAATTCACCAATGAAGTCTAAACCCCATTGTTGAAAAGGAGCTTCAACAATGACTAGTTTCAAAGGTAACACTTGTAGTCGTTCTTTTCCTATGAAGAATTGACAAGGTTGGCATGACCTGACATAACAATGGATATCAATGAAGAATGTAGGCTAGTAATATCATGCTCTTAGGATCTTATGGGTAGTGGTATGGGCATCAAAGTGACCAACGTAATAACCTGAATGGAGTTCCTTAATCAATCAGTTAACTTCATCTTTGTTTACACACCTAAGGATAATTCCATCAAGATTCTTCTAACCTAGGTCATCTTGGGTCAAACAATACTTCATAACTTTTAGCTTCAATTCTCTCTTGTTGTGATCTACCAAGTGGTCAAGGAAAAAAATATTCTTTAATTAGTAAATATTGTCAGCGTACCATTCATCATGTTCTAGTTCACTCACTATCACGTTAACTTGTTAATTTTACCCCATCTGTATGGCTTCTTCATTTCTTTCTGTCAACATATGGGATAAGCCTGGTCCCTTGATAATATTAGTGGGTTTGATCTCTAAGCAATATTATTGAATTTTTGACACTCACTTTCCCCTAGTCCTAAGGCAATCCTGCTGAGAAATGACATCTTTGACAATGGGCTAAGGCACACATGCTTTGATCTTGTTGTATCTGACATAACTTCTAAAGTGATTAAGGGACTTGACAAGGGTATAGACTTGCTTCTCAGTGATTGAGTAATTTAACTCAACATCCCTAAGGGGTTTTCTCATGAAGGAAATAGGTTTCTCGTAGCCATCCTTGTTCTTTTGTAATATCACCCCGACTATAGTGTCTTGGAGGTGAATGAGTAAATTATAAAGTCACGATAATATTCGGGGATAACTAAGACCAGAGCCATAGTGATTGCCTCCTTAATATATTCAAAGGACCTTAAGCTATCATTATTCCACCTGAAAGAAACATCCTTTCTTAGCAAGGCGTTCATTGGCTTAACCTTCTCAACGAAGTTCAAGATGAACCATCTGACAAAGTTGATCTTTCAGAAGAACGATTGCAAGGATTTCTTGTTAGTAGGTGGCTGTATGTTCTTGATAAAATCAACTCTTTCAGGATTGATGGAAATAACTTCTTTTGAAACCACATGTCCTAATAACTTTCCTTTATCGATACCGAAGATTGAATTTTTAGGGTTAAGGGAGATGGCATACTTCCTACAACGCTCAAATATCGTCCTAAGGTGTGAGATATGTGCATTCCTTTGCTTGGAGACAACTGTTAAGTCATCCTGGTATATTTGTATGATCTTCTCTATCAGATCCCTGAAGGAAAAATCCATTGCTCTCTGAAAATTAGATTCGACGTTCATGAGACTGAAATGGATTCTTAAGTATGTGAAGGTCCGCTGAGGGGTGGTGAATGCAGTCTTAATTTGATCCTCCCTCTTTACTAAAACCTGGTTGTATCCTGAAAAATCATCTAACATAGACATCATCCCAACACCAATATCTCTCTGTAGTAGATGTTCCATGTTTGGGAGAGGGTAGTTATCCTTCAACGATAATTGATTGAGGTTCCTAAAGTCAACACATAGTGTAATGTATCCTTTATTTTTCTGAACCACCACTAAATTGGAAATCCAAGAGGAGTACCTGACAAAAACTATGATCCTAGCATCAACCATCTTTTGAAGCTCCTTTTGAATTTGGGGTGCTAGATTAGGTTTGATATGTCTTAGCTTCTGTCTGAATGGTTTGGCTCCTTCTATGAGAGGGATGGCATGTTGAATAACATCACTCCTATAGGATTTTATGTCATCGTAAGTCCAAGCAAATATGTCCTTAAACTAGTGAATCAAGTATAGTATACCATCTCTCTTGGCCTTAGTGGTCCCCTTTCCTATTTTTATCATCCTTGGTTCAATCTATGAGCCTATGTTAAATTCCAAAACTTTATCGGATTGGTCTAGAACATGATTTCCCTTATACATGTCATGTTTATCAAACATTCACTCTAAGGGGACACATCCTTTTGGGAGGGTGTTGTTCGGCAAGTCTATAACTTCCAAGTTCATGGAGTTCGCTAGGAAATTTACTTGGGAATCAGAGAAATCCTTATTGCTATGGAGAAATCCAAGTATCTGGGAATCATTGTCAAAAACCTGCCAATGTTCTATTTTATCAGGGACTGATGGTCTAAAGACTACCTCCATTTTTCATTAGTCCTAAAGGACTCCTTCACAAAGTTGTAGGGTGGATGTGGGGACATATAAGGCATCAACGACATAGTTTTCTTCTCTAGGAACAACTTCAATTGAAAGGTCATCAAAAAGCTTTATGTTGTCTCACAGTGAATCCATGTATTTCTTGAGTATTTCATTCTTCGTATAAAACTTTAGATTCACTTGGGAAACAATCATATTAGAATCTTTGATGACCTTCAAGTGTTTTATATCCTATCTAGGTCTAGGTTGAGTCCTCTGAGCAAAGATTCATACTTGACAACAATGTTTGCACAATCATACTCAAGCTGTTACACATTATTTTCATCATCCCTATGACCGTTAATGATGTAAACCTATTTGTTGCCTTCAGAGAGGTCAGTGGCCTGAATTCCCGAAGAAAGAAGGGAGAAGGACTTTTATTGAGACAATAAGTTGTATTTTCCTTTGTAAAAAAACCTATTTTGGAGGATTTCCACAGGCTTCTCTATATGTAGGGTGTGGAAGTGCCTGATTTTCGCACCTTGCTCTATATCTGGGTTGCAGAGTTTCCACAGGTTTATCTATAGCTAGGGTGTGGTGGGCTTCGTATGTGGGAAAAACGAGCATTTTATCGATGCTTCTAGAAGGAGAAGCTTCTATGGTGAGGTGGCCTCCAAATGGTTTGGATATTACTTGCTTTCATGATTTAGTGGGATCATCCTAACCTCCTCACCTTATCCTCTTCAGCTTATAAAAGGAGAGGAGCTCTCATGGAGAAAGTTAGCTTGATTGGGTTGGAAATTTCTTGAGCTTGTTAGCTTGGTTTGATTAGATTTGAGCTTTTCTTTGTCAAGATAGATTGTGTGTAGCTATCAGATCCATGGTCTCAGAATTATTGGAGCAAGAAGTGTATGGGAAGCAAGGAATCGTTGGAAGGAACTTTACGACATCAAGGCATCGGGTTCTAATCTCTCTTCCTATTATTAATATAATACAGTGGCATGTTTCTTTCCCATAGAATTATCTTATTTTATTGCATAATTCCTTGATGATATGCATAGGTTGTCATTGAATATACTCTCTCTGCTTTCACTTTGGTTGGTTTGTGTCTCACTGCAGGATCAGTATCACAAGAACACCAGAGTGAAACAGGAACAACAAAGACATAAGGAAGCTACACTTAAAGGTATGTCTCTCGTCTTTTGTTCAGTAGTAAATTCAATGATTGTAACTTAGGGAAAGCGACATGTCTTGTCTTGTTTTGTTATAGATCCAGGTGGATCTGGGGAGATTAGTTTATGTCCGCATTCACCGATTTATCCAATAAAACAAGCCTGTATCCGAAATAGGTGGCTTCCTTGGAGGGTATGGTGAGGACAATCCGAGTCCCTGAACTAGAGCTAGAGTGAGCACCATAAAATTCTAAGGTCCATATCCCACTAATGTCTTGACATAGTTCAGTTTTGAGTGTAGGATTAATGGCATACAAATTTCCCATTTTTTCATCTAAGTAGAATATTTCTTTCACGAGACTTTGTGGGGACTCAACTTGGTATCGTACAACATGATTTCTATAGAGGGTGAGGAATCCCCCTTCAAGATGAGGGATAATAACATATGATAATTCCATTTGAAGGATTCCTCCCAAGCTTGCAACCTGCCATGCCTAAGGGTAACTAGAGGAGATCATGTCTCATAGCCCATAATGGAGAACATGATCCTGATCATGATGATGATTATCATGTACACATATGGCAACCCAATAGCCCCCCTCATTCACCTTTACAACTACAAGTCAACGAAGGCTCATCACATTCAAGCAACCCAGAGTATGGGAGATGGTAAGCCATCGTCACCATGAGTTATGTTAATCCTTCTTCCATGCAAAGTGTTGTAGTTAATTTGTCGGGAATGTGGATTAGGATCTTTGGTTGAAGTTGGATAATGGATCACTGGTTTGGGAAATTGTGTCAATTGCCTTATTTCACCTTGGTGGTTAGATTTTGTTCAGTAGTCCCGTGATGTCACTGCCTAGGGAAAATGGGTACTATTGGGGGGGCCTCTCAAGGGTAAAGTTCTGTTCCCCTCCATACTTAACAATTTCCATCCTAGATCCTCTCATAGTGTAGTAAACTTCGGCAATGGGTGATGGTCCATTCTCTCATGAGAATATGGGATGAAGGCCCAAAGGTTGTTTCACAACTACTATGAAAAGAATAAGGAAATGATGCTAAATAAAGAAAGGAATGATAGTAAAGAGGACCAACAAAATTCGGTCTGAACTTGAGCTCTACCCTTTTAGTTCTCACCGTGTTAAAAAAATATGATGCTAATGGCTTGAAACCTTATAAAGGGGACTTGCAAATATATAATAAAGCAAGACTTAAAAAAAGCAAACAAGGGGGATTGGAAACAATAACATGTAAATATGGGGTAACTCAAGAGAAAGTACACCCTCCACAAAGGTGCTCATAGAAATGGATTCAATGACACCATTAGCCATGAAGTAAGCCCTAAAACCATATCAGTTTCACACTTACTCTTGAAGAGATTTTACTTTCCCTTGTGACTCTTGGGACCTATCCCTCTACGTGGGCTATTTTATTTCCTATCTAGGTGGCACACCTAATAGGGTTGGATGGAGTCCCTCCCACACTTAAACTTGGTAACTCACATGGGGTCCTAGGTGGGTGTGATGCTTGAAGGGGATACTGAGGTGAATTATCTTACATGGCTTATATCTTAAGTTGCAACTTACTTTGCATGTTTTAAGGACTAATGTTTCTTATGTACTTTGGTTAACCATGTCTTATACCTTGATTTTTTTTGTATGGCCTTGACATGGTTCTTTGAGGGAGGTCTTGGGTTTGTACCCAAGACATTATGC
>WSFP011331106.1:0-39029 GCA_009831015.1 Picea engelmannii
TGACCATTTCCCACTATGTGGATGTATATTCTTATTTGGATCCACATGAAAGGTGTCAGTATGGGGAGCATCATTTTTCATTGGTTATTGGGTGCCAATATCTTCCGTGTGGAGTTCACATGAGCAATTGGACATGGGACCCTAGTTTACAATGAAATTTGGACTACTTCAACATAGTGGCTTCCATTTCTCAATGGGACCCTGGTTCTCTATTATACTTCAACATTATGGTCCAAACTTATCCATGGGACCCTGGTATATGGTTGTACATTAAGCGTTGAGGACAACACTTTCATAAGGGGGATGTAATGTTAGGTATCTAGAGAGGTAGTGGGGGGGGGCGCAGAGGGCCCATAGTGATAATAGTGGAGACCATTCAATTTAAGGTGGACTAGGTCCATTAAATAAGGCCCACTATGGTAGTTAGATATAATAAATTGGTAGATATAATAAATGTAAGAGAAATTCTTAGAAGGTTCTACTTCTAGAAGATTCCTCCTCTAGAATGTTCTTAGGTGATGGTAGAACTATATAAAGGGGTTCAAGCAATGTAATGGGACATGAAGAGAAATATTGTATTTGGAGTTGAAGCTCATTAGGAGGAATCCCCCTCGAAGAGGCAAGTGAACATGAGATGATCCCTTCCATAATAGGATCCATTGTATGGTGTTACCCTACCTCAAGGGTTTGATAATAATAAAGTGTGGTTTCTTTTATATTTCTTTGTGGATCTATTATGTATTCAATATTTGTGGTGTTCCTATATGCAAGTATTTGGAACTTAACAAAACTGTTGGTTTTCGAACGAGAACCAAATTAGAAACCCACTCAGAATACTTAACATGAAAAATTATCCCAATGTTCAAGAGTTTTTCCAACTTCTTCTAAATAGTTGCTTCCAATGCAGGGTTAATGGGTCTTTGTTTTTGCATAACTGGTTTTATGCCTTCCTTGATAGGAATGGCATGTTGTATAATAGTAGGATTAGAAACACGAACATCCTCATAAGACCAAGCAAAAACATCTTGAAATTCACCAAGCAACTTGGTGAACTTCAATTTTTCTTATTCAAAACATTGGGCACCTATTTTAACGTTATTTAGAGACTTGGGTGTTCCAATGTTCAAGGAAATTGTTTCACCCACTTTCCTTTTCGACTCCTCTTCTTTATGTTTTTCTTTGTTTTCACTTGTTGAAAATGAACTTTCTAGAGGAGTCAATCTCTAGGAATTTTGTTATCTTCCATCGATATAATTTCCTTAGGCTTATAAGGTTCATTTTGGATGAAAGCATAGATGCTCTCATCACTAGGGAAGACCTGCCATGACTCTACATTGTCTAGGATATGAAGATGATACAAAGATTGAAAGGTACAATCAGGTCTTTGTGGCAGAATTTTTCGGGTAAGAGAGGCTGCAAAAACAACTAACTTGTCAGCCATTGAGTTCAATTCCCTTTTAACATGAGTGATGTTGAAAGATAGTAAGTTCAAGATAAGTGCCCAAATAGTTTGGGTGTAACGTTTCATCAAATTGTTGCTAGGAGAATATATCTTACGTACAAGGTTTACAACAAGTTCAGAACCCCCAAAAACTGTAAGGTTACCACAACCCGGATTATAGGCATTTTCAATGCCTAGCAGTAACGCTTCAAATTCAGTGACATTGTTTGTGCAAGAAAAATATAACCTATAGGAAAAGTTATGAATCTTACCCACAGGAGAGTACAAGATAATACCATCTGTGTTTCCTTCATTGGAGCATGAACCATCAAAGTGCATATGCCACATCCCATCCTCTATGTCGATTTGTTCCAAGGGAGTGTTTTCCTCATCTGCGAAGATGGAATACACTCCTAGGTCCTCCTCGATATAATTCATGTTAGGCTGTGGGATGCTTTCTATGTAAGGTGAAATTCTCCCCTCCCTTAGGACTATGATGTTTTTACCATTCCGAGGAACAGATAAGTGTGTCCTATCGAGTGAGAGGTATCCACCTGTCAAAGCTTGCCAATCTCTTCCTAAGATGATTGATTAATTACTCACTGACATATCTATTACCTGAATATTAAGGGTTTTCCTTATTTCAGGATGCACAAACAAAACCAAGGTCACGTCCTTGATTTCACCTATGGTCATTTGTTGTAAACTATTATAAGAGAGCATGCTTCTAGTGTTTTCATTTGTACATGATAAGCCTAGCTCTTCCATAATAATTTTCGACATTACACTTGGGCCCAAACCGCTGTCAATGAGACAACAATGGACAATTTTGTCCATAATCTTTACAAAAATATAAAATGAGAGGTTTTTTACAGGATTCCTAAAGTTACGTACACCTACTTTATTTACAGACGAATCCTCTTCATCTACCTCTTCAGAGAGGTTGGATACAATGGAATATTTTCCTTCCATGAAAGTTTTTATATGCTTGTGTTGCTCAGGGACGACAACCATGTTTAGGCAAGTAACATCTTCTTTAATGTTGGCCAACTGATTTGGAATGTTGTATTTGGAAGAGGGAAGAGGGAAGGTAGTTCCTCGACTTTCAGGAGCCTTATAAACCTAAACAATAGCAACTGGTGAAGATGATCTTGGGCTAGAAGAAGTGCGAGGAGGATCATATTTACCTTTTGGAACATAATATTTATTCCTAGTATTTATGATCATGATATCCTCTAGATCTGCAAAGTCTAGGACAACAATGGTAGTTTCAGGTCTCTTACCAAAGATTTTATCTCTCACACTCTTCTTTACTTCACATGTACTTTCCTCATGGTGTTCCTTGCAAACGTTACACCAACTACGAGGCATGATAGCTTTAGGTTGAAAGTTATTTTCATTAAGATTCTTTAAGGGTGGTGAAGAAGAGGATGAGGCCACATGGGTAAGAGAGGGGACATTTCCTTTCCACTCATATTCGATTATTCATGTCTTGTATAAGCTGTAAGAGTCCGGAAATATCCGTCTGTTTAATTGAGTCTCCCTTAGGAAGACCTGTTCTTTTGAGTTGTTCCTCTTTTGAGTTGTTCCTCATACTCTAAACAAGTATGCAGAGCAGAACCAAGGTTATCGATGGACTTTTCCTCAAGCCTATGACAATAGGGGGAAGGTAATGCATTATAATAATGCATGAAAGTGGCTTGGTTCTGAGGGCGAATGAGTTCATGGATGTGGTTGTATAATTTAGTGAAACGTAAGTTGAAAGATTTGATAGTTTCACTATCTTTGTAAGCAATGTTATTATATTCCCGTAACTTCTCAGTCGGGCTCTTAGAATTCCCATAGGTAGAATTTAACCAATAGACTAAATCCTCCCAAGTAGAAATAATCTTAGGAGGAAGGTCAAATAAATCGACCGTTGCCTTACCTTCAAGGGAATTAACAAATAATCGCATACAAGTGTCGTTATCATTGGCTCCTATGTTATGACAAGCATTAGAAAATGCCACCAAGTGTTCATTAGTAGTGAGTGTGTTATTCCCATAAAACTTGGGGAGGTTCTCTTTGAATTTGGGAAGAGGATGAGTGTCAGGTGCTAAGTTTAGCGGAGAGGAGACATTTCATTGAGTAGTAGTAGCGTCTTCCTCAAATTGGAAGAGACCATAATTTTTAATGACCTTGGCGGGGTTTGTAGTTGATTGAACCAGAATTTGATGGCTATACAAGCTGCTAATCACTGACAAGGTTGAAGGTTGAGATGAGGAAGCACCTCCAGTGCCACAAGAAACACCAGAGCCACCACTAGACACCATTTTGTGAATGTTAGGTAAGGGAGAGAAAGATGAATCGGTTGAATTGGACAAAGTTCTCCTTAGAGTACTTTGTTGGGCTGATAAAACAATGTTTTTTCTTCCTATTTCAGTAATAGGATTAATATCAGGTGACAAAACTCTTCTTCTCCTAGAGATACGAGGGTTTAAGGACATGAAAAGAAGAACCAAACTATAGGAGAAAGAAAGCTAAAGTTGATTCCTAGGGTGTCTTTGCCTAGCTTCCCAACATTCTTGGACACTTATGTCTTGTTCAACTGCTTCCCATGAGCGTTCAAGCTCAACCAGGGTATTAGCGGTATCTAAGATGGTATTAAACAAGGTTAAAGTAATTTTGGTATGATATTTAAGACTAGGCTCAATATTGGGCTTCCTTGCAATAGGTACAGTCATGAATAAATAAAACAATCAAAGAAAAGATATCAAAAATACAAAAATATTCAATGAAAAACAAGTATAAAATCAATGAGAGAGATATGAAATATCTCCCCAGTATGGTCTCCAAATAAATGTTGAGGAAAATATATGAAATTTATCTTACTCAATCATTTTCGGATATTTCTTGGGTAAGGAAAGATAGTTGGGAATGTCACCCTATGTTTATAGCCTCAAAAAAGTGTTTCCCAATCCAGAAGTATTAATTACAAGGGCTAAGGCTGATTTTTGGAATAAAATATTGTTGAAAAATATAACATTTTTATACAATTTTCTAAATATATCAGATTGCAACAGGAAAAAGTGGATATCAAAAGCAAAAATATCAAGTCACATATAACACAGATGAGACAGAATAGAAATCGCTCTATTTCATTCCAAGAAATCAAAAGAATTGTTCTCTTTACAAAATCCCTGTGAGGGGCATGGACCAAGATCAAACTTAGATATCCCTGATGAAAACCATACAAAAGGACTCCGACAAGAAGTAAAAACTAAACTTTAAAATTTGGATCAGCTTGTCACAGATTGTTGCCCACTTGACTCTACACAATATTCTTTATCAATCGTGAAATTTAATTCATAAATAGACAAGTCTACACAGACTATCAAAGATAGATCAACACCTCTGAAAACAAGCATCTAAATGATATGATTCAACTTTGAACCTTGTTGTCTACAATAGGACCCTACTGCCATAAAAGATAATTAGGCCTTTGATGAATTGAAGAATGAATGAAAACTAAACTATCTCAATAAAAATCAAGAGAAAATCTTAGTATGATTTATCCTTCTATTCTCCTCGTGTTCTTCCTTCTCATTTGGATTTTATGCATTCCAAATTAGTTGAAGAAGTTCAACCACTTCATTTAGTTAAGTTAACAAAATCTCAACTAACTTTTAGTTTAGGGGAAGAATTAATAATAATAATAATAATAAGGGTCTTTTAAAAAATAATAACTGGTAGGTGGGACCCCTTGTGACTCCCTTTAATTTCCTTAACAAAAATAAACATAACTAGACAATAAATCAGACACATCCCTCCTTGTGCCTCCCATAATCATTTCCATAATTTGAAAATTAAATATCAATGATATTTCAAATCATATCCAAAATATCCAAAAATAGAATGTTGTCCAAAACCTTTAGCAGTCCATAGTCCTCAATAAAACAATAATAGAACATAATCAAAAACCATATTTTCCACTTTGAGAGGCATTGTTTCCTTTGTTGCTACTACCCCTTTTTGACTTCTCTGAATTAGCCTTAAGCTGTATAGAGCCTTGAGGCTTGATATCACTCATGACATGAGAACAATCATATCTCAAGTGCATGCGGGATGAAATAAATTTAGCTGAATCACTTGAAGGAGAGGAGGGGGAAACAACAACTTTTCCTTTGTCATGCATGTGGTGGGCTTCGGTTTTGAACCTTTTGCTTGTGTGGGAGGACTGTACAGGTGAATGTGCAGGGGAAATCTGAACATTTGGGTTAGCAGGTGGAGGAGGAGCAGGTAGAGACAAATTTGGTCAGCCACGATGTTGAGAGACTGAGGGGTGAACAATCTCTTGTGATCTGTCATTCTCGAGGACTTTAGGTTGCAACGAAAAATGAGGGGGCATAGGGATACAAGGGACATGTTGGGTTTGGAAGGGAGGCCTCTCTAGTCTAGTTTGGACTACCCCTTGTCCAATCCAATTGAAAAATCCATCTTGGAAGACCTGGTTTAACTCTTGAGGATCTGCATCGAAATGTATTGAGAATCTTGGCCTTCTAGGCCCTTTGTTCCAATTTCTTCTGCCCCTGTTATTTCGGCCATGACTTCCTCTGCTGAAGAATCTCATGATGTATGCAACGATTATTTGAAACTAGCTTCTTAAACAAACCATACACGACAATCTCTTAATATGAAACAAAGTTTGGCTCATCAATCACATCAGACCCATGTAATCCAATCCATAAAATTTACTTAACAATTGTCAATGAGAAGGGGGTGAATTAGGGTTCTCGGATATCCGAGGGGATTGTATTGAGCGAAAAGTGAGAAAATTAAAGGGAGTAAGAACACGATTAATTCTCAACAATTCATTAAACAATCGAATGTGCAACAATAAGAAAAACATATCAGATGTGATCCATCTCTATGTTATTTCTTAATCTTTGTAATACAGAGATTTAATTTAATTTTAAAGAATAGGGCATGCAAAAATGAATCTAGGATCGTGAGGGGATTTGTAATGAGCGAAAAAGTGAGAAAATTAAAGGGAATCAAATGGATGTTGTTCTTAAAATAAATTAAATAAATCAACGATCATAACTCTGTTTTAAAATTAATCCAAAACGCATCCACTTCCAAGACCAAAACATTCATTGTTCATCAATTGTAGGCAAACTGCTTGTTGTCTCAATAGTAATTAAATTTCCCAGAATTCCTTAATTAATAACAGTCCATGCATTTATAACTTATAAAAACGTTTCCATCCAACAGTACTGTTTATTATAACGTTGATCCCTTCTTTTTTTTAAAATAATCAAAACATGCACAACAATATGCTCAACATCTATCCCTGATAATCAATAATGCACCATGCTTAACAATCAACAGTCATTGTTTTCCAATCAACAATCGGGCCCAATTTAAATGTACACATGTGTCTTTTCAAAACATGGAAAGACTTAAAAGCATGCCCGATCATACACAGGACTTCAATCATATCAATCAACAGAATCTTGAATTGATAATAACAGTCAAACCAAACATAAACCCTGAGCTTGATCTCTGTGTGTATCAACATATATAACTTCCCTTTCTAAACAATTGATAGTATGCACGATGATTTCAATATAACTATATCATATATGAAGCGAATAGAACTAAACTGACACACAAGCACCTTTTTTAACTTTCTAGAACATTGATCGAGCTTGATAACCTCACACAAGTATCTCCTTAAGCCATCAAAATCATGTTGAATTAAACACAGTGATAGAAAGACAGCTCCGACTGTAAGCAACCATTTATTTCCTTTCTTATTTGTTCAAACAATTTCATCACAGAAGGATACACAGTGATCGATTGAGAGGAGGGGGCATGTGTCTTCAACATTTCCACCATTCATTAATTGATAACCCAAAACTTGGCAAACCCCATAATGTGCCCTAGGAGAGCAAAGACAGTCAGAGTCTGAGTCAGGCTCTTAAATCAAATGAAAAGAGGAAATGAAAACCTGTTTATCTTTTTAAACAAAAACACAGGGAGATGACGACCTTCCAAGACTTATATCCACTTTACCATCGATTAACAACTATAGGCCAAAATACAAATTTTAAAACGAAACAATAGTGAGCCACACGGTCCTTCGAATTATTACTCCAAGCCCTTGACATAACACTAAGTTAATGCCCAAGGAGAGCAGATACAGTCAGAGTAAAATAACACAGGGCACACAGGTGCCTCTAATACTTGCAGAGAAGAGACAAGGGTTAACTCAAAAGTGGCGGGTATTTAAACACAACGAGATAATGTCTTCTCCAATCACCTTGGGAGGTTGATAAATTTTGACACAACAACAGTGAGGACACACACATTCTTTGTCAAAGAATGCCAAGATATACTCGTATCAATTCAATACCCACACAGGCCTGTATTAACGTTCGGGCCAACCAAGACTAGATCTTTGGGATGCTTCCAGCGAAAAGACAGTCAGGGACGAGCTATTAACAACAGTTCGGGGTTAGATAAAAGAAGCACACCAACAATCTAGAGTCACTCTGTAACTGGATAAAGACTACGATAATGATCGAGAGTTGAAAGTCATTGAAATACAACCGGTGGTAAAACCCTTCAACCATAAAACACAGAGATTCATGGCACCATTGTCTCCATTATTCCATAGAGAACAATCAATAAAAAACCAAGATAAACCATAAATAACCAATGTGCAACCTTTATATTCAATAATACCCATTTCTCTACTTACAACTACCAACATTTTACAGTCATCACAGAGAGCCATAACACTATATTTACACATAGTCAAAAATCTCAAGAACACACAAAATCCAAGCATCATTGAGCCACCATTTGGTTCATAAAAAAGATAATCCATCATGGATGGAGAGAAAAGAACCATACCTATGAGAAAAACGCTAAAATGACAAGTTGACCGAGTTTTCCCTTCCAAAAGAACCTGAAAACTCGAAGCTTCACAACCAACAGAGCAATAATGCAACAATGCTAGGGTGACATGCTATAGGGAAGGTTTGGAGTGACGTGCAGTAAATGCACGTCGCTTGCATACCTGGCCCCATTCAGTTCCAAGTATGAGGCAACCCAATAAGCATAACATCCACCAATAAATCAAACCATATAACCAATTCATAATCAATACCAATCCATCGTATGATATGAGATCATATCTATTGCATAGTACACCACCCGGGATATTTCATACGTTAACCTTTTCCATAAATCCACAAAATAATCCATATCAACATTTCTATATGTGTCTCCATTCAACTTTCATAAAATTTGCATAGTCTATTAACCAAACCATAGTATAATAGTTAGGACTAACACTTGTATCCATTAATTCTTTCATTCAAAATTTGCATGTAGTCTTTTTATATATTTTCTTTCCTTTTGCTATAACTTTAGAACCTTTTTATAGTTTTTTCTTTGTTTTGATCAAGCTCTCATTCAATATTCAATTCATATGTGTGGCTAAGTAATAAACATATGAATTAGTAACAAGGTTATAACATAGCACCTGTAAACAACATGATCCTCATAACCATGAAAATTGTTATGTGTCGCAAGTGATTACTAACATCATTCAACAATAATGCATTATCCACTTATTATCACATCAAATGAAACCAAAACTGCATCAAAAAATGTAGGACTATGTAGGAAACATCATAACAACAACAAAACATGTGTAATATGTCTATCATTGCGCCTCTAGTCTACAAGGGGGTCCCACCTACTAGTATTATATTATTGGCATAATTAAATAATAACACTTTAGAAATCCTTTGTGGGCGGAATTGATCATTGCGATTTTAATCATCAACACGGGGTTTATGCAACATATTAGCCACGACGACTGAGTTATGCGCTGGGATGTGGCCACATGCCCCCCATGCGACCAACACCTCCGCCCAAGGGGACGCCAAACGAGCTAACAGTTCGACATTATGCCACGATTTGCGGGATCTGCGTGGTGCTGGGTTTTTGGCCAAGTAACACTGCGGGAGCCAGGTTAGTCACACAAAGGTGTGAATTGAAGAACCAGAGACAACAAGCTTGAAAGGGAAATTTTCCAGGAGGATATCTTCTTCATGTTTTGGCTAAATCATAAAGCATATCACTAACATGCTAAAAAAAGGAAGTGAAATAAAATGGACCCCTGAAGCCAGAATATCCTTTGAAGACATTAAAGTGGCATTGACCAAGGCCCCGGTGCTATCGAGTCCCAACTTTGAAAAAAACTTTATATTGTTTTATTTTTCCTCAGAGCACACCATTGTTGGTGTCTTATTACAAAGGGATGAACATGATTTTGAAAATCCTATAGCATACTATAGCAGGACATTGAGGGATTCACCATTAAAGTATGATATCATGGAAAAGCAGGCATATGCAGTGGTCAAGGCCCTGAAGGAGTTTAGAGTTTATATCTTGCATTCTCATACCATTGCCTATGTACCCATCAATTTTGTGAAGGAAATTTTAACTCAGCCTGATCCTGAGGGAAGAAGGGGCAAGTGGATAGTTGTATTGTTGGAATATGACCTTGAGATCAAACCTACAAAGTTGATCAAAGGGAAAGGAATTGTCAAGATGATGGCACAAACAAATTGTGAGCTCCTGGGAATTAACTTCATTGTTGATTTGTCTACTGATTCAGGAGAAGAAAAGGTCCCTCAGGTATCTCAAAAATTCCTTGACTCCCCACGGTATGATGACATCATTTATGTGTTGAAACATTTGCAAGCTCCTCTTGAATTGAGCAAAAATAAGGCCAGGTTTTTAAATCTAAAAGAAACAAATTTTTGTATTGTAAATCAATCTTTGTATTGGAAGGATCCGGGAGGAATCTTGCTGAGTTGTTTGCTGGAGGGAGAAGTAGAAAAGACCATCAGAGAATTCCATAAGGGTGACTGTGGACGGCACCATTATTGGAAAACTACTGTACACAATGTATTGAGAGTTGGGTTCTATTGACCTAACATTTTTTCTCATGTCTACAAAGAAGTTTCAAGATGTCATGAATGCCAAATTTTTGATGGGAAGAGAAAATTGCAGCCTTTTCCCTTGAAGCCCATCTCTGTGGAAGCATCTTTTAGACAATGGGGCCTTGATTTCATAGGATAAATTCATCCACAATCCTCATCTCAACACAAGTGGATTCTTTCCGCCACATATTACTTCACCAAGTGGATTGAAGCAGTTCCCACCAGGCAAGCCACATATGTTGTTATCATTCAGTTTTTTGAGAACAATATTTTGTACAGGTTTAGTTGCCCAATCAAAATAATTACAGACAATGCAACATCATTTAAGTCCAAGAAGATGGAAATTTTTTGCATTGATTACAATATAACTCTTGTCCATTTCACAACTTATTTCCCTCAAGGTAATGGATTGGTTGAGTCATCCAATAAGAGTTTGACCAGAATTATCAAGAAGCTATTGTAAGATAACAAAAAGGCTTGGCATAAAAAGCTCATCCATGCACTATGGGCTGATAGGATCACTACTAACAGGTCTATTGTCACTTCACCCTTCCAGATTGTGTATGGCACAGAGGCAATTTTTCCTACTGCATTAGGATTGCCAATGATGAGATTGTTGTAGGAGCAAGATGCTGAAACAGATGCCACTCGAAGGAGAACATATGAACTGATCAATGTCTAGCAAACAAGAGAGAAAGCCTTCAACAACTCTCAGCTTCACCAAGACAAGATTAAAAAGGATTTTGACAGGAATACAAAGGAAGATTATTTCAAAGTAGGGGATTTTGTGTTGAGATGGGATGCTAGAAATGAAGACAGAGGAAAGCATGGGAAATTTGACCATCTATGGCTGGGACCTTTCAAAATTGTGGCATACCATGAAAATAATGCCTATCTGCTACATGAAAGTAATGGAGATCTCGTTGGAGGAGGACCTGTGAATGGCAGGTTTCTCAAACATTATATTGTTTAAAGGAACTATCACACTTTCCATTCATTGTATATAACCATTTTTGTTTTTCAATTGAAGCAATTTGAATCAATTCAACAGAAATTGAAGCCCGAAGTGAAGGCCCTAAGTCATGCTGAGTATAATTTGAGTTTTATGAATAAGATGTTGATAAATTCAGTTGCAGGAGTAAAATAATGCCTAATGGGTAGGAACTTGGTATGTCGTTCTTTGCTACCTCACTGGGAGGATAGCATCCGCAATTGGAGCCCATGTTATCACCATTAAATTTTTCGTGTGAAATCAATATTCCAAGACTTAGCGAGGTGCTAAACTGGTGTGGAGGCTTGAGAAAATGGAGGACAGGGATAAATCCAACAAGACAAGGCTAATCTGGCAGGGCGCTAAGGTGATGGGACCCGGTATGTCGAAGATCGTAAACTCCCCAGATCGACGATTGAGGATCATTTCGGGGGGAGGAGTTGCGCAGAGGATAATTCTCGAAAGTGAGTTGGAAAATAAACCATGGTTTTCGGTCGGGACCATGTGGCACCACTGGGTGCATTTTGGGGGCGAGAAGCGGGTTTCCCCAAACCACTTCCTCGTGCCCCCGAAATTGGAAAAGTATATAAAGGGCATTTGCTAGTTATTTTATTATTTTTCAAAATACTGGAACGTTTGAAAGTTGGCGCGACCACCATCATTCAACTGCAGCTCAATAGTACACCAAGTTTACGCCATTTTCGCTCATCTCCAGGTATTTTTCATTGCCGCCATGGACCCTATCATAACTTCAGTAACAGAGCAAGACCCTTTGTTAAACGAAGAATCCCTAATCGACCGAGATTCAGACATTTTTGACACTGAAATCACCATTTCTCCCATCTCTGTATCTAGAAGTAATCTGTCTGATAATGTAGAAAACCAGGTACCATTCCTTAAAGCAGTCCAGGCCACTAAGTCCCTTATGTTGTCGAAGTTTCTTTCCCTTTTCCAAAATTCATAGGTTGGTGCACAGAGCATTATTCATAGGAAGAGAAAGTCGTCGTAAATAAACAGGGGTCTGAGGTCCTGTGTAGGGTAAAGAGTCTATCAATTCGAGATGCCCTCAGCATACCAGAGTCTTTCTCTATAGTGTATGAACCTTTCGATGAGGAAAATCTAATTAGGTTCTACAAAGAGTGTCCATCATAAGTCATAGATCTATTTTTACAAACAATTGTCAAACCAGAACATCTTTCAGAGAGACTGTATTTACCAATAAGTGTGAATATCACTGTTATTTAGGTCCAATGGGTATGTTCCCCGTTGAGTCAAATTTTAGGTCTAGATAATGACAAACATGTGGTCGAGGTCATGTTGGGTTTCCTATTGGCATTTTTTTAGTCAGAGTATGCTCTGTCAGTCTGTATCAGTTTCGATCAATTCATAGCTTATAATATCCATAAACAACTAGTGAATTTTCTCTCTCTAAGACATTTCAGATATTATACCCATTTGCTGAAAATTTTCCTAGAAACAAATAAAAGAGAATTTCCTAAAGAAGCATTCATATCAACTGAATGTAAGAGGATTACATTTCTCATCTTCATCAACAAAGTCATGTCCAGGGTTAACAGTTTGATTTTCAACACCAACCTACCTAGAGTTCTGGATGACATGAGGAGCTATCTACAGCCAAATCAAGAAAACAGAGTCAGGGACTGGGTACTATTCATGCATTCAACAGTGATATGGGTTTATGGTTTTCATGAATCCCCTTACCTATTGCCTATTTTTCTGACCCCTAGAGTCTTTTCCTTTGAATTCATCAGACAAAGAATCATATATGAGACAAAACATTTCCTGAAATTGCACAAAGCCTCCAACCTCAAATTTCCTTTTATCATTAGACCCTTCATCGTCAAAACTAGATCATGCTTATCTCGGATTCAAGAAAAGTTCAAAGAGTTTGGTTTTGCACAGCTACAGGGAAGAAGATATGATCCAAATAAAATCATATCAAAGAGAAGATTGATGAAAAAACAGGCCCCTTATGAGCATGAACATGTTGAGGGTTTTGATAAGTTGGAAAATCTAGAAGTTTGTGTTGATATAAAAGAAATCTTGCAACCAACTCAAACACAACAAGTGGAGGAAACCAAGCAACATAGTCAAACACAACAAGCTCCTCAGAAACTGATATTCAAAGTCCCCAAGGTGAGTGTTTACAACAAGAGAAGCAGTTCAGAGGCCATGGGCACCAGTGATCAACAGATTGCCCCTAAGAAGATGAAGATTACACAGTCTCCACAGATAGTGAATTTTGAGGAGGAAGAGCCTAAAGAACAAGTAAATCTGGATATGGTGGAGAGTGGCACTAACACTCTAGAGGTTGAAAAGGGAAGCAAGATCCAAAGTGAAGACATGTCAATAACATTTAGCAGTAAAAAACACATCTTTGATAAGACATCTGGGGCAGCTTATCGATCTAAAGAAGATTTGGAAAAACAATATGCTGAGAAAGGAAACATGGCTATGGGTGAGATGAGAGAATTAGTCCCTGAAGTGGAAAATATTTTTCAGCACAAATCTTCTCTGTTCACAGTAAGGGATATTGAGATGAGGACCTTTAATATAGAAGTTGCAGATGAAGACAAAGTATATGAGATCAAGATAAAGTATAACAACATCAATGCTCCAGACAAATTCAAATTCCACAGAAATACCAGTGATATGTTGTATTATGATTACCTGAGTCTAAGCTTGAATAATTCAAGGTTGTCATCTTATGCAAAAAAATTGGAAGGGAAGCTGAGAAAAGAAAAGGAATCTAGCAGAGCTTGGGAGACTCGGGTCAAGAGGCTAGAAGGTGAAGGACCCCAAGGGGTGAAATCCTCATTGGATGAGAAGGACAAGTTGATTCAAATCTTGAAGAAGAAACTGAAAATGTTTGTCATAGAGCATCCACAAACAACAAAATTGGTTTCTCTAGAACAAGAAAAATAAGCATTTAGACAAGAGGCATTGGACTACAAATCTAAAGCATTGCAGCTAGAACAAGAAAAAGTGAATTGGTCACAAGGACAGATGGAATTGTTGAACAAAGTTGTAGTTGTATCTCTTGTTGTAGAAGTTGGGCCAAGCACTGAAGAACTTGTCTAGGATATGTCACACGTTATCCTGAAGGTAGGAAAAATCAATGGGTTAAAAGGGGACATAGAAAAATTGAAGCAGGAAATGAAAGCAAAGGATGAAAAAATGGCTCAATTTCAAAAGGAGAATCAAGCTTTGCAGGAAAGGATAGACAAGATGAAAATAAGATTAAGAGGCAAAGGACTGTTGCAGGGAGACAAACATATCATCTGGGATTCTATTATTGCTAAAGCTTCCAAGTTTAGAGTATATTTAAACTTGATCAATGATAAATACATCATGGCCATCACAGTCAGAAGCAGGTGCACTGTTGTAAATGAGACTTTGGCAAAGATACCATCAGAGTGGGCCCATAATTCCATAAACCTGCTAAACTCCATCCCTACTGCAAAACTTCAGACGTTTGGAGTCAAAGATAGAACTACATTGATCATCTGGGCTAGGAGGGTTATTGCTAAACATAACCTGTTGAAATCATTCCAAACCAAGGCAACACACATGGAGTAGAGTGTGCAAGAATTCAAGGACCTGTTTGAGGAATTGTTTATTAAATGCCTCCCACCATTTTGGGATGGCAAAGGAAAGTTACATGATCAGGAAGAATATAATGCTCACCTCACTCAGTGCAGAATGAATCACTCCAAGTTTGAAAACATGGAGGAAAACATGAAAGGAGAAACCTTGGTTGAACATCTAATTACATATTTTGAGATTATAAATCAGTTGAAAGTAGTGAAAGTTGGACTACCAGTCATGACATATGCCTCTTGCGTTTACTTGGAGACCCTGATCAAACAAATGATGGATTATGATATCCCTTCCGACTTGCAATGGAAGGAGATAGTACGGCTGGGCAAGACAAAGTGTAGTTTTCTAGGAACCAGTGAATGATGTCCAAGTGTCACTAAAAATGGCAGATTAGGAAGAAGACCATACCAGAACAAGTGTTAAAGAAAGGAGCTGAAATGTTAGAGGAGTTAGAAGCCAGATCATCAAACGGTTTCCTGTTAATCATTGTAATCAGTTCAAATACCGAAACTGTTATTTGTAATTATTGTAATCAATTTCAGAAGTTGATACATTTCATTTCAAGCATTGTAATCAGTTTCAAACCAAAAGGAACTCGAACTTGTATAAATATTAGGAGTTTCAAATGTATTAGGGGTTGGTAGAAGTGCAAGGGCATGATTTAACCGTCTGAACTTGAATATAATTTTCTAAATCTGAATAGAATACATGTGTAGAAGTCTTTGAAGACTCCATGAAAAGATTCTAATGGTGGTGATATGAGTTTTGTCTTCTCTCTTTGTATGCATTTATTGTGTTTCTGATTCCATTAGCATTGTCTTATGTTTAAATTGGATAGTTTAAAGGCTCAGAATTCATCTTATGATGCTCTTGGCTTAAGCAATTTAAACTGTGTTAAGTGTCTTCATAACTAATTCAGAATTCATTTCACTAATGCTACGATGCAGCTACTTCTTTTCCCCTTTCTTCTTACACTTTGCAAATTACAATTTATAACTCAGATTCATCACATCATTTAGCCTTTCCCCTCTGAATATTTCTACTAACCAGCTAGTGTGCCTATTCGTTTTCATAAATTCGACTCAATAGCCCCAAGTGTCCTCCCCCTTCCTTTCCAATAAATTTATAAAAATCCCCCCAAAAAACAAACTAGACCTAGCCATTGATTGTCAATGAAACACCAAGTGACATGAGAGAACCCTCTCTAAGTTGAGTAGGCTAGTACCCAGCTCTAAATTTGGTTTGTAGGTTACCTCTGTCATTTGTTTTATCAGCAGAACAAATTTACAGAGTGCTAACAAAATCAAGGATCTTGTAATAGGGAAAATGGTCCACTGAGACAAATACAACTATAGACAAACTTGACACAACCTGCTCTATCGTACAACCCCTGAACAATACACTTTTCTAGGTGTACAAAATTCACCTTCAGCTGAACTACACTCATACACGACTATCTCCACTATCAACCATACACATGTACAGAAAATCCATACAGATACTTTTGTACGACGCCACGCTTTCCTTTGGCTTATATCCTTTGAAACCCACATGCAACTTCCTATGCTCTATTTTCTCCTTGACCTATATAATATCTAGATGGAAGTCCTTCTCCACCTATACAAGATCTTAAATAACGGTCCTTTTTTATCCAACCCTCTCTGCATCAATACTTGGACGAAATCTCTTCACCCAACCTGTGAGATCTATTCACTCATGTGTAAGAAAAATTCCTTTGCTTCTACACTCCTCACACTAGAAAAAATCCTTCTTTGCTATCCTCGACCTTGGTCTCTCACCAAAGTGACTTCCTCTCAAAGTGTCTTCCTCCTTCACCTTAGCCTTGCTTCTATAATCATGAATTACAATCTATTTCTAATTTCCAAAGTGATCTACGACTGAGATTACTTTTCATACCCACTTGAGATTTAGATTACATGCTGCATGTTAAGAATGTTATTTAAATAACTCAATTCACTAATAAAAACACTTTTACTTTAATTAATTCATTTTAACCAAAGTAAAATCACACTAGGCTTTTGACGACTTCCACATGCTAGACACATGCCTATGCAAAAGTACCTGTCCGATGCTACCACTAACATCAACACAATCAACTCCACTTGATAGTGAAAATTGAAGAAAACCAATCTTGTCCTTGATGTTTTAAACCATGTGTCACATAGTGACATGCCACTCAACATTGCTTACAATCAATGATGGGACCAAAGCATTGGCTTTCATTGCCTCAAAGTGGATTGTCTTTCAATATGGATATTGTTGATGTTTGGGCAGCATCGGAAAAACATTCTACTAGATTGATAATTAATAATATGATTATTAATTATAATATTTACTGCAATAATATATTTATAATATAAAGTATAAATATATTTATTATTCAAGGGACACATCTCTTCATGGATGGTCACCATATGTGTTTTATATATAGAACACTCATCATTGTAATAAGATACATAATTCAACACAATATCATCTCTTATGAAAAATCAACATGGTATCAGGATAAATAAGAGAGATAACTTACGTTTGGATTCGAAGCTCATCTTATCAAGAAGTTAGCAATGGATAATCTAAACGCAAGACATAGATTCTAAAGAGAAAAATCAACAACAAGATAAGAGGAAAACAAGTTGATGATAGTAAAACCACTTCGGCCCAATACAAAAACGCAAGAACTTTTTTTTTTATATCTGGACCTGGTTCTGCACCCCGATGAATTACTGGAGTTAATGGTATTGAATATTTGTGAGGGAGAACTACTTTGAGGTGTAATCAACCTCAAGAAGAGTGGTCTGCAAGCAATTTGTATATATTGGACACCTCTACTGGAAGGAAAATCAAATAGAAAAATAATCTTTCACAACACTCGATTAAGTGGGATTTTGTGGTTTATGAAAACTTGTCAACGCATAAGGGGTGAATCACAAGCAATGACTAAACATAAATTATGAATCTCTTCGTTGTGTCTTCAAATGGGACAATGGATACAGCCGTGACTGTATCAAACCAAGAAGTTTTCAGATGTTTGCATCCAGATAAACGATATAAGTCTGATCTCGTTGGGACTAAAGTATCTCTGAGATGGCGACGAGGGTTGCTTCCTTTTGTGGCTTATTACGAATAGCCGAAGGCTTATTCTGTATCATCAAGAGATCGTGAAGTTCTGTTTGCATGCACTATGGTCTGAAATGTGGGGAAATTTCTCAAGGAATGGGAATACAATGTGATAAGGCGTCCATGGCCCTGGGTCAAGACTCAGGAAGCTGGGTTTTCACACTGTGCTTTAATGGCCAAAAACATATGCAGATGGATGATCTATACAGATGCAGATGATTTTTGTTTTTTCTTAATGGTTAGCTCTTCTGGACAATGATACCCAATACATTAACATGATTGGATCCAGATCAAATCCAGCTCAGATTGTTGAAAAAGAATTGGAGTCCTCGGTCATGGAGACACACAATCTTCATAATCTAGCAGGGCCAATTGGATAGATCTCCATAAAATGCAAGAACTTTGGACCTTCAGGCCTGAAAAGGAATCTTGAGAGAGGAGTCACACAATTACGCGTCATTAATAGGTGTTGATTGTGAGTCAATCCCTGTGATGCGACTGCATCGAGACTTTATTGGAACATTGTATTGATCAAGTGTTGTTGCGAATCCCAATTGAAGTTGTTGTTGAGCAGGCTGGTATGTGCATCTCGGTGCATGATAACTGTAGTGTTTGCATTGATGAACACGAGTAGGTGTTGAATTCGTTGTGATGGAGATGTTGTGCATGGCTATGATCAATCCACTTCCTAGAGAAAATCAGGTTATGAGGCGGTCGTGATATAGGTCCTTGAGCTGCATTTGCATGAAGATATCTAATAGGAGGATTTGGTGAACGGAGAGAGTCGAAGGACCGGGCTGTTGTGATATCATGGTAGTATTGATCCCAGAACCAACATTCACAACTAGATTACCATGGACTTGCCATCATGGTAGTATTGATGCATATATTGATGATGATGATTGTGGAGGAACGTGCATCTTGAATACCATATGAGAGGAAGGCTATTGCTATGTGTGATGTGCAATAGTCAAATAATAGCAACCAATGGATGAAGGGTTGCTCTAGCAACAACTTTGGAGCAACTTTGGAGAGGCAATGTGAGGCTAGGTGTTGGAGAAAAGCAAAGCATGGGAGAGGTGTCTCGTGTGGAAATGCAGTGTTGATCTGAGTGCATTGGTGCCTACGCGGAGGACAAGATTGATTTGAGAGTGCAGGAGCTAGTTGTTTGTTGATTATGAATATGCTTTCTCATGGAATTAACTATTGGTAAAAAAAAAAAAACGTGTGGAAAAGTACAATTGTACTAGAGGATGAATTTTTGGACTTAATGTGTAAGGTGAAGATGCAAGGCAATGGCTACACCTATGGTATCAAATCTGAAGTTGTTGCATGATACGAGACTGTGGATGTTACTTTATACATGAAGATGTAGGTTCATTTGCTCACAACAAAACATGTAATGAGGTACCTTAAAACATACATTGGATTATTCTCTTAGGTATGTGACAGACCATGAGTTCTGGTTATATGGATATTCAAATTCAGATTGGCCTGTTAGTATTCCTGATCAGAAGAGTACTTCGATATATTGCTTCAGTCTAGGCTCTAGTATGGTTTCATGGAACAACAGGAAACAATTATATGTAACACTCAGTACGACTGAGGCAGAGTATGTGGAAGCATGTGCAAAAAGTCGTGAAGCAGTGTGGCTTTGGAAATTGTTGAATATTGGACTGAATTTGACTTGTAAGTAATACCTTCAAGAAGAAGATGATGATACTTGTTCTGGAGGACAAGGGATGAGGTCAACAGGTTGAAGTTCCAATTGATATTCAGTTCTCGAGAGGGAGTTGGATAGTTAGTTCCAGAGGGAATTGGGTACTACAGTAAGGAGCAGGAGGCTCTGACAGATGTAGGAAGCAGTCATGTGTGTCGCTCAGTACGACTGAAGATGAGTATTTGGAAACATGTGTAGGAGCAGTGAGGCTCCAGTTTTGTGACTACAGAGGATCAAGTTGCGGGTGTGTTTACCTAGTTGTTGTTGAGGATGACGTTTGAGTACTTTAGGGACAAGCTTGGTGTGGTCCCTCTTGAGAGGGAGTGTTCTCATCTAGCATGAAAAAGGGTTGGCACTGAGACATGTGGAACTCATCTAGCGTGAAAAAGGGATGGCACTGAGTGTTCTCATCTAGCATGAAAAGGATTGGCACTGAGATAGGTGGAACTCATCTAGTTTGAAAAAGGGTTGGCATTAAGTGTTCTCATCCAGCATGAAAAAGGGTCGACAATGAGACATGTGGAACTCATCCAACATGAAAAAGGGTTGGCACTGAGTGTTGTCATCCATCATGAAAAAGGGTTGGCACTGAGACAGATGGAACTCTTCCAGCATGAAAAAGGGTTGGCACTAAGACAAGAGTGCACATGATCAGGTACTGGATGCATGTTGTGAAGTCACAAGGGTGCACGTGATGAGGTACAGATGCGCAAAGTAGTGGATGTCACGGGGACATGTTGTAGTTATTTGAGAACTACACACAGGCCTTGGATGTGTTCGTTGTGAAGTCACAAGGGTGCACATGATGAAGTACATATGCATTGCGAAGTAATGGATGCCATGGTGACATGTTGAAGCTATTTGAGAGCTACCCACATGTAATCTTCAAATGTAATCTTCAGAGGTAATCTTGGCATAATGTAGAATGTCGAGGTGTAGGACAGTCAGTGACAGAGTGTGCTGTTAAGTCACTCTGTGATGTTAAAGTCACCAGTTCGAAACCTGCGAGGACAAAAAATCTAGCCATGCTAAGGGTTGGTGTGGCTTAGGTCGGGTGCGATCCTCGGGTGATTTTGATGGCTTAGATGCCCCCGAGTCGCGGTTTCTCAGCCACAAGCTCGTCCCGCAGGTCACGGACAAACTAGCAAACAAATATATATATATATATATATATATATAAAGTATAAAGATTTAGTCATTTTAGATGTTGGTTGAGTAACCATGTTTTAATATTATCTCGTGAGGATAATAAAAAATAATAATACGTGAAAACATAAACTTGTAATAAAATGAATTTGCAAAATAATAATAATAATAGTAATAAAGATGTATTTAAGAAACCTTTCACATAACGATTTAGTCATTTTAGATGCTTGTTGAACAACCATGTTTTAATATTATCTCGTGAGGATAATAAAAAATAATAAGATGTGAAAGCATAAGATGATGATGATGATGATGATGATGACGAAGACTACGACGACATAACTCCTAAGAGGAAGCACATACTCTTAATATAAACCTTCATAGCGACTTGCCATGCTAAAAACATCAATGAAACCCCATTGCCAAGATTTGAATCAAAACCAAATAAAAGAAGACCAAACATTTGCACCGTCAACAACACTATCACTAATCCATGATTAGAAAACCACATGTGACTAATAAAATAATTCTCTTGAAGACTCATAGACATTCCTAAATGGTTGAACCAAGGTTGACTTGGAGCCAACTAGGAAGCCTAGGTGTAGAATGAAAATCTAATAACATAGATTAGAGAAATAGTGGGATGATGTCGAACAAATCTCAAATTTATGTAGGAGTTGCATATTGGTCCTTAAGTTTTTTAATTAGTTTGAAAAAATTGAAACTACTTTGCAATTGTTTTTCTGTTGATCATTTTTATGATCAACTAGATTGTTTTTGTTCATTTTGACTCGCTCTTTGGGAGAAATCTTTGTGTTGGCTAATTGAAAAAAAATGAAATGTTTTGTAATTTTTAGTTCTTGTTGATTTTTGGTTGAGCCATTCTATTTTTTTCCAATATTTTCTTAGCAATATTTTGACCGCCATGTTCAATTTTTCAAACACTAGTGAAGATATTCAAATATTAGGAGTAAGCATGGAATGCACATCATCTATAAATGAAAATTATAAATGATTTTAAAATCTATTTGAATGTTGCATGGTAATTATAATTATAATAAATGATTGTTCAACTCTATTCTTATGATTGCATGGTAATTATAATTATAAAGACTAGAAATTGGAAGATTGAGGGCATTATAGTGTTTCTAAAAATGGGATGTCTAAGTAGGTTTTGGATCTCCATAAACTATGCATATTTTCATTAGATGTCTTCTTACTAAACCATGGTGGCACATCCCTTATGGATGTTGTTCTACCTTAGTAGAACAATATGATTCTTATTGAAGTTCTGAGACTAGGGGGGAATACTTTGAATGTGAATCTAAGGATCTTTTGAAGAATAATCATGAAGTTTGTGATGAAAAGTAGGTTGAAATTTTTAATTTTATCTCAGACTTTTTGTTGTTACTGAGCATGGTGCCCAAATGAAGAAAAAACAAGCAGTTTATGATTAAAAGTGGGTTAACTATTTTTTTTTCTTAGGTTTGTTGCTATGATGTACTTAGCATACCCTTGTGTAGAGTTGTATTCTACTTCTATATTTCATTGGTTTTGGACAAACTATTGCTAAAATAATTATTGCCTTAATGAATAAATGATATTCTTTCTTAACCATAAAATAATTACCTATTGGAAGTTTATGAGAGACAAATTTTTAATGACCAATATTCAAATGTTTGTATTTATCTTTATTTTATTTTTTATCGAAAAAATGAGGTGTAGCCCAACAATAATTGCTTCCCCTAGTGCCTCACTAACACACTATCCACAAATTACACGATAGAAATTCATTTCCAAATGTGTTGTTGATTTCATTATTGTACAATGGTGGGTTAGATCGAGTTAATAAAAGTGAAAATTATTATTTCTTATTGTTACCATGGCTAAGACATCATTTCCCAACCAAACTTGTTATTCATAGAAAAAAGTATGAAATTGAATCCTCTCTTTCTTGGTGATTTCATGCTCTCTCTAAATTAATGTAAATGAAGAATGAGCCACCATGAAATATTTTAGTCTGGATGTTTTAATGGTTTGACATAATCGAGAGTGAATATTTTCACAATAACTATGAGACATCTTTTAAACGCAATATGTTTTAGGTGGACACTTTACACATTTTAAATGATCACATCAACAACATTTCTAAAGATATCCAATTCACAATGGAGATCCAAACCAATAATAACCTCCTTTACCTCAATGTTCTTGTAACCAAACAAATAGATAGCCTCCCTTTCCCACTAGGATTATAGAAAAACAACCCACATTGATAGATTCCAACGTGCCCAATCTCACAATAACTAGTCCCCAAAAATCTATCATCCACAGTAACTTAATCACTAAGCCTCTTTGCATATTAGAGTAGAGCCACCTCAAACAAGGAAAATCTCATGTAAAAAAAGTACTTTGAAACATTGGTTACTCCAATGTTCCAATCAATAGGGATTTCCATAAAGCTAACCATCCTAATTCTCACTTTCTCTCACCCTAATCCACAAATCCAGACTTTCCTACTCTTCGTCCATGGGGCCACTAATAAAATTGCTAAAATTCTTATTAAAAAGAACATCAAAGTTATTTTTTAAACCCAACAAAGATGATCCATATTGTAACGGGCATGTCAAAACCACCCAACGCATGTACATTGCATGCTTAATTAACTATTAATGAGTTATTGTGATATTACTCTATGGGGTTTATTACTTGCTTCAAATGATCACCATTAAAGAACACAATTCTACCAATAACTAAGCAACCACACACACGAAAAATTCAACATGGTTCACAAAACATTTTAACTTGGGAATCATATTGAGTGAACTTTAATTCAAGGTTACATGATTACAATTGTATGACCATTCCTTTTTTATTTTGGGTTCACAGGGCTATGGATTCATTGCTTTACACTCTTGATCAATGGATTCATATGCCTTCTCGATCATAGGCTCACTTTTCTCCCTTATTATGATAGTTCTAGATATCTTTTGAGAGTGATCGACCCCTTCCTTTTTGCAACTTCACTTTAAATAAAATTTTCTCAAAGATTCAGTTATGTTAGCTCGACGATTGCTTGGACTGCATCACTTTGGTTTCTTGTCCTTTTGGATCCATCTCATTGTAGTGTACTTAATCCAAAACTTTAGAACAATCACATGAAATGTAATGTAAAACCCAATAACACAAGAGAAAAGAGATATAAGAATAGACAACTATGTTCACTTTCCTCTTCAAAGGGGCAACCTCCAAGAGAAATGCTCCAAATAAAATAGCAATTCTTGAAAAAACAATACATAACCTTATATTCAATATATATCTATCCATAGAGGATCTTAACTACCTATGAGTCCCTTATAATGAGGGTTGACCAACTAATTTGGGCCTCATTACTAAAAATGACCCTTTATTACAATGAGTGACTATTAATTAACTATTCAATGGGATTTATTCAAGGAAGGTGGCCTCATACATTATTAAAGTATCTAAATAAGGGAGTTAGGGTAGGACCCTAACATGCCCCCCCCGCTCTCCTCCCCCCGCCCCTCAAATGTAGTGTTGTCCTCAAGGATGAAGGAGAGGAAGTTGTTGTAAAATCGATTTTGATTTCCATGTGACATATTTTGATTGTATATCTTTCCATTGGATCAATACTTCCTTGATTGCGCAATGGTGCAATTGACATTCTCTGGTATCCAAGATCATTTCTAGCTGGAGCCAAATGGAACCTTCTTCATCAAGTTCTGGTAGGTTGGTTTTCAATTTGCAATTTGATCCCACAACTTTCTTCAAACAAGACACATGAAAGATTGGATGAATCTTGGAGTGGGTTGGAAGATCCAACTTGTAGGCAACATGACCAATGCATTGTATGATCTGATAGGGACCATAGAAGTTGGGAGCTATCTTATGGGGATATTTATCTTTGAGTGATGTCTATTTATAAGGTTACAAGCGAAGAAACACTTTATCCTCTTTATTAAAATAATGTTCAGATCTATGTTGATAAACTTGTTGTTTCATTTATTTTTCACTATAAACAAGTTGTCCTTGAGGATACAGATAATGGCTTCTCTGGTGTGAAGTGTTCTATATACAACATGAACCTTGGAGGTTCTTGGTACATGCCACTGATAGGGGTTTTGGGCCATAAATATATTCAGATGGTGTCATTTTGGTAGCTCCATGATAAGTGGTGTTGTACCACCATTCGTCAAGGGGAAGCCATTGTGCCCATTGGTGTGAATCTTCGGAAACAAAACATCTCAAATAATTTTATTGACAATTTTTTACCACTTCTATTTGACCATCGGTTTGTGGATGATATGTAGTGCTCATAATTAACTGTGTACCTTGAAGTTTAAATAGTTCCTACCAAAATTTTATAGTGAATGTGGGGTCTCGATCTAAGACAATGGAAGTGGGAATACCATATAGCTTAAAGATCTGATCCATGAAGGTCTGAGCCACTAAGGAAGGAGTGAAAGGGTGATCTAGTGCACAAAAATGAGCAACTTTTGAAAGAATTTCAACAACCACCATGATGATTGATTTG
This sequence comes from Picea engelmannii, assembly GCA_009831015.1. Classification (NCBI taxonomy): domain Eukaryota; kingdom Viridiplantae; phylum Streptophyta; class Pinopsida; order Pinales; family Pinaceae; genus Picea; species Picea engelmannii. The sequence continues at coordinate 25,618 of WSFP011331106.1, forward strand.
TTGCCCGATTTTGGGAGTCCCCTGATAAAATCCATTGAAATGCCTGTCCAAATCTATGTTGGGATTGGTAATGGTTTCAATTCCCCTAGTATCTTCACCATCTCTCCCTTATTTCTTTGGCAAGTGTCACAGGATGCTATGAAGTCTTGGATATTTGTTTTCATTCCATCCCAGAAGAATGAATAGTTAGTTCTTTCATAGGTTTTATGAAATCCAGAGTGCCAAGCTATTGATGATGAATGTAGCTCCTTTAAGACTTGTTGTTTTAGGGTTGAATCTTTTGTCAGAAAAATGTTCCCTTTATATTGAAATGTATCTTGTTTCCATGTATAACTTTTATGTGGGTTGGGATACTGCCTGAAGTCGTTGGATGAGTTTCCTTAAAGTATCGTTTGCTAGCCATTCCTTGCGAGCCTCCTTGAGCCACCATGGTGATGATAAGGCAAAGAGTGACCCATCCTCCTCGAATTGTCTGGATAAACCATCAACTACAACATTATCTTTACCCTTCTTATTATGTGATCTCATAATCATACCCCAACATCTTAGTGTATACATATATCCTACTAACATGTGTACTGAGTAACATAATAGTGGTAATGTTGATGATGTTCATCATAGGAGGAGATTATAAAAACAATTCCATTATACTTAGAATCTTAGATTTTATTTTGGTTCCCTAAGAGGTATCACCTTTTTAATACATTCCCTACTTGAGGGACAACCATAATACACTCCCTCCCCCTATGTCAAAAAGTATCATACCAAAAAGTGTCATACTCATTTTGGTACTAGTAACAACATAAATGTACCTATGCCTATAACATGGGTGTTAAATTTTTCAAGTTCTACATCTAGTTCCCAATTTAGTTTAGAGTCCACCTCATTCAAGAATGTTGTTTTTACTAAATTTAGATCTAGTTATCATATCAATTATATTTTTTGTTAGCCCGATTCAAGCTAAGATTAACCAAATGGAGCTAGCTCAACTCACAAGTATTAATCCTTATTGAGAAAACACCCTACCTAGAAATTGTGTCCACTTAATCCATTTTATTCTAGGAGACTAAATAGAAAGGGCATGCCCAACACAAGCTAAATGGATCTTACCAACTTACCCCCTCCAAAGTACAATAAGTTTCCTTATGTTGCCTCTAACATTTCACCATAGAAAAGAAGAATATAAAAATAATGATTAATTAAAATGCCATTGATATAAAATATATTGCATCAACGAGTGCATAAAGAGGAAATGGCCATCATGGCTACCACCTAACCTCCACATGATTTTAATAGGTCTATTGATGGGCCTTCATTTTGGATATATTTTACTATGTTTTTTCGTTTTCATCATCCACCCTTTTACTATATATTTTGTCTTGTAATGATCCATTTTGTTGTTAGTTTGAAGATGAAAGGCCTCAAGGTATCTTTAATTACATTTCTAATATTTTAATAGATTCATGTGAGTGTTAAGGAAGTGGTAGCTTATCTAATTTTTCTTTGGTTTTAAATATGATTGTGGAAGAAGCTACAAAACCAATGCTAGTTACCGCAGAATCTCGTAAGGTGGATAACAAGTTTGAGTGGTTTTAGAAGATGTTGCAGAACTATTGCAAATTGCTATTGAACCTCATAAAGTTGAATATGAAATTGAGTAATAAATATTGGGACATAGAGGCAATAAATTTGAAGTCGACATGCTACATATTTATGTGGCATATTTTGTTGTAGAACCTTGGTTCAAACATTATTCATATCATGTTTTTCTTCCTAGAAAAATAGAGACAGAGCCTTTTAATGTGGCTTGCGGTTATGGGAATTGTATAATTGTACACGAATGACTAGAAAATGGGGGTTGAACTTGTTAGGCACCTTATTTGTTATTTGATTGGTTTGATATCTACTAATTCCACATTGAGGGCATTCCAAATTTATTGCATATTGTTCATAATATATAACAATCATTAAGAGATGCATTAATGGCTTCTTGCTCCATTGCTATATCTTTCATGACGAGAGACAATTCTTGTTATGTGCGAGCTAGAGTATTCAAAAGTGGTAGGAAAACATCACCTAAAAATCTATAACATTAAAAAATAATACCTAAAAATCTATAACGTTCAAAAATAATTTATTGTAATGAATAGTTGTCAATAATGGAACATGTATACAACTAACACTAAAAAATAGTATTCATGTATGAAGAAGTATATTGCATATCTTAGGGTTTGTGTGAGACATGTCTGAAAAGCCTTTCAATACCTTCAAGTTTACCAATAAAAAAAATAGCAGAGAAATGATTTGACCTCAAACCTTCATACAAGGCTTTTTGTGCTATATCAATCATAGGGATGTCATAAATATAATCAAAGTTAGAATCCATTAGAGAAAAGGTGTTATGGATCAATCTATTTATCCTGTTATCACATTAAGTTGCCTTGGGTCTTTTATCCCTAAGGTTTAATTTTTTAGCCTTTAGACTTTAAATTTGCTTTATTTTTCTTTGTGTGAATTGCTTAGGTTAGCTTGAACAAATAAAGACTTGGGTTTTGGCTCATTTTTTACCCTCACATAGATTTTAAGCCTAGGTTCATTTTATGGCTTATGGTTTTGACTCACCTCATGACTTGACACCAAGCATAACCTATCCCATGACCTTTATGACTTGACAAGTCACTCTTTCCACTCATACCCTTTATCTTTGCCATGTTGTCCCTATGTCCGATTAAAGGTGGGTCAAATCATTTTTTTGAAAAAAAGGCGTTGCCAACTCCCTAGGAGTTTCCGTAGCGCACTCCTTTTCCTTTGATCCTTGCCATAATTCGTCATAATTCGTTGAGGTCATGATCTACCTTGTTTTCAGTGCCATGGTTCATTAAATATGGATATTAAGATTTGGTTTTTAATGAGTTTGCTAATGGTTTCAAAGATTTGAATTTTCTCAAACTCGACGTTGTTGAAACCACTAGTTCAGACTAGTTGCAGGCTGGGCTACGGGATCAACTGCTAAGGCTGAATTGGAGGCTGAGGTGGTCATGGTGGTTTCCTAACCGGTTGCAGAGCCTCCATTGTCAATTACTTATTTAGGTATTCTGTGAGCTCTCTCCATTGCATAGAAAACTTTTGAAATATCTCCTGCATGAGCTTTTGGTAGTGATCAATGCTGCAAACCACTCCCTCCTTCATCCCTCTGCAACTATAGTTTCCCTCTCACGGATTTTGCAGCCATTGTTACCTTGTTTTCAGCTATTAAAAAGGCCAATTCGTTCTTCTCCTGAGTATTGAGTGCCCGTGCAATCACTTTTTCCTTGTGTGTGCACTATGCTACAAAAAAACATTGTTGAAACCTCGTTACATATCCCTTGTTTTCCTTACGTTGTGTTTTAATTGGATTGGAGTGTTACATGTTGGTATTCAAAGACCCCCTGCAGTAGTTTTTATTTTCACTGTATCATCACTCTTTCAGCATGATATCTACAGATAGTAAGGGGAAATTGTAGTCCCTACCTTTCCAAATCTTTGATAACCTTGGTGTGGTGACATAAGCTGAGTAGTGCATCCCTGCCTTACTTAACTCAGAGTCTTTTTCTCCCAATTTTTAAAGAAAGGCCATCAAACCAGTATTTTTTTAAATCAAGGTGAGTTAGAGGAAAATCTTAGGAGAGAGAATCCATTATCCACTGTCATTTTCCCATTAAAATTTGCCTTTGTTTGCTTCCTTACCCTTCACTACACAACAACCTTTAATCCCTTGTCTTTACCCATGGAGACACCTCAGAAGAAGAAATATCACAAGGGAGGAAGTGTGGTCAGAACGGAACCCTCAGACATGCACCTATTTGATGCAGAGCTAATGGTCAAGGAGGTTTTTCAAAGGGTGGGTTGCCTCTCTTTTTTCCAAAACATGCAGAGGGGACACCTTGAAGTGGCGAAGAAATTTGCATTACATTTCGATGGCCTTAATACTAAGGTGGGAGACCTTGCGTTTGAGGTGTCTTAAGCCTCTATTGTAGCAACTACAAGGATTCCTAATACTGGTGAGAGATGGTTTAAATCCATGACTTTAAATGTTGCCTTCTCCAAGGACTTCCTTAAACCAGATTATCAGACAGACAATTTGTCCAAAGGAGTGCCTAGAAGCCATCTAGTTGAAGATTTTGACAAAATGTTGAAGATCATCCAGAGATAATTTACATGTGAGGGAAGGTTTAACATGTTATACCAGTACCATATAAGGATTTTGCTTCATTTCACTGGTAAAGGTGAAATGAATATCCCTTTCTACCTTTTGAGGAGCACGGGGAAGATGTCTAATAGATTCCAAGCCAAGTCCAAGGCTATGGACACTAGTGTCTTTCACTTTGGATTGATCAAGATGTTGGTCATGAAATAATTGAATAAGAGGAACACTCCTTGGGAACAACTCATTGTTTCTGCTCACATGAAGTTGGAAATAACTTCTACTCCTCAGTCAAAGATGCAAAGTCCTTTACCATCTACTAGTGTTTCTCCAGCAGGAACAAGCAAGAAAAGAAAGAGAAAATCCATTGCTCAAGACAAAGAAGTCATTAAGGAAATTAAAGAGGAAGATAGGGAGGTTTATCTTTCTCCACAGAGATACTTTTCACCTCCTCCTACACATGAATTAGAAGAAGTCCCTTCATCCACCAAATCCACAACCAAGAAGGGAAGAAAATTGCATTTCTCTTCACCTACTCCAACAACTAGCATAAAATTCAGGACGGCTTTTACTAGATCATCATCTCTCAAGGAGGTTGTTGAAGCAGAAGCCCTACCCAAGGTTTTAATTCCAAAGAAAAAGAAAGATAAGGGCAAAGGCATTGAGAAGCCTATTAAGGTGATATACAGAGCTCCTGCGTAGCAAAAAGATGAAGGTGAAGCCATTAAGAAACCTTTTGAGGTTATCAACATCAACACTCCACCTAGCAATCACACTTTCAAAATATTGATTAGATAGCTCAGGGAGGCTAGGAAGGAGGTTTCTCATTTGAAAGCAGAAAGTTTAGCTAGAATAATTAAGATGAAAGAGACTATGGATATGTACAACAACACCCTTGATTTGGAAATATTTGCAGCAAGAAGAGTCATGCCTCTCCATAAGAAACTTAAGAACCTCTGCAGGGAAAACAAAGGGTTTCAGTCTCAAAATAGAAAGCTCAAGGAAGAATTGCATCACTTCAAGGATTAATTGGCCGAGAGGAACTTGAATGTTCTGGTAGAAGCTGCCATTGAAAGAGAGGAACCAATAGTGAAGAAGAGCGCAACTGTAGTGAAGAAGACTATCCCCGTAAAAGAAAAGCATGCTGCTATGTTAGAAGGAATCCTTCATGTAACAAGGAGGAGTGTTAGGTTGATGAAATAATTGAGGGATATAAAATCCATTTTTGTGGGTGGTCTCTTTTTGCAAGAGTAAGTGATCAAGAAGGTATAATGTTTTTCCACCTATACAAGCATCTACAGGCTTCTAACCTATCAACTAAAGTTTTTTTTATTTCTAAAGGATTGGTTTCATCACACCGAAAAAGAACAAACATTCAGTAGCGCCATGGCGCTGTGGAATCGTCTATATAGCATGTCCTGCAATTTTTCTACCTAAAATGCTACGAAACCTCCTAGCTGAAGTACATAATAGCACTGCCATTTCTGCAGAATGCTACCAAATATCCTAATATGAACTTAACGGTGCTGCTACAAATTTCGCAGGACTGTGTAACATTGGCGCTACCAAATCCACATAGTTGTTTTGATGATGGGCACTACCAATTCTACAGGACCATTTCAACGATGGCGCTACCAATTCCACAAAGGATATTTGAGGTGTGGCACTACCGAATTCGTAGAGGCCAATTCAGGATGGATGCTATGGAATTTCACAATAGGATCGATGCTATGGAAACAACATGACTATTTTGGATTGGTACTATGGAATGTGCAAAGTTATTTTTCAAGGACGCTACAAAATTCGTTACCCAACGCGCTATTGAATGGTGCTACTAATTGGCACCTGGAATCAAGGGATTTGAATTCATCACTCTTTTGGGTGGTTGATGATGTGGAGAAGAGAGAGGATCATAGGTGGAAACATGGTGAGAACATTCAACCACTGGAGGACACTTGGAAATGGAAAGGAATGCACATCAAGGGAGACAATGTCATTTAAATCTTATTGGATTGGTTGCAAACATGTTTCCTTTTTTATAGCAGTTTGTTAAATGGTTGTTAGCACAGGTGTTAGAATGATAATTGTTTTTGGATAATCCTATGGGAGGAAGGAAAACTCGCACCTCTAGATGTTGCATTTCCTTTTTGTTATAAATACATGTTCCAAATGATTAAGGGGGTTCGAATGGTTGAGTTGAGGCTCCTGTTATTGTAATATTTTTGACTAAAGAGATTGGTTATCTGGTTATGTACTGGACTTGAGAATTTTTTATTAATAGAAGTCAATTTCTCTTATATCATCTTGTTGCCTCTTATGTTGAAGTTTTCATGACTAGAAGACCCACATGAGATCGTTATAGTTGTGTTATGATTAATGTTAGATTATAATACTACTATGATGTTCTTCAGTGTTCTTTAAACTTTGAATTCAAGAAGATCTTGTGTTTGAGTTTTTCCACCTTGGGCTGCTTGAAGACCTGATGTTAATAGCAAACATTTACATCTCCCTCACTAAGTCGTCCTCCTATTCAATTTTACTCTCATTCACTGACTGAAATTGATCAAGACCTCAATTGCTTGTACATGCTAGCCTAGATTTCTAAGTTTAAAACATTATTATTCCAAGTCTTGTTCATTTGACCTTTAAACACTCATTCACATTTACACAATCTTTGATGGGTATTGGGTTTATCCTCTTTTCAATATGAGGGTGATTCTTAGTGTTAACATTCTTGGTGTCGTTGCCAGTGAACGGATTGAAGACATTTCCTTAGGATTGAACGACAAAGCTTAATGATTCTGAAGGTGCATTAGAATTTAGTACATTGAAGATTGTAGCTTGCACCTGGGGACTCCATTGTTTCAGTTGTGGCTCCTAAAAGAAGACACACGAGGTCAACTCCACAACTACCTTTGGCTACACCTAAAGTTGACCCAGAGAATTTAATCAAGAAGGGAAAAGATTCTCAAGAGAATTTTTCTGTTGTTGTACCAGGTACTTCTGATTCTACTTTTAAAACTCCAGTAGCCATATCTAACCCTCCTATTTTACCTCTTACTGAAGTTTCTAGAAGTTTAGATTTTGAAAATTTCCCTGTTGAATATTCATCTTTTATCCCTCAAGTTAAAGCTGAAAGTTTTGAAGACCTTGTTTCCCCTGACATTGTAAATTGGTTCAGACTTGAGAGTCCAGAAGATTTCCCTACTTTGGGTTTCCCTACTCCTCCTCCTATCAAAGTTTCTTAGACTAAAAAAGAGGAAAATTCTTCTCCCTTGGACCCTATTTCATTTTCCCCAAAGGCTCAAACTCTTCCTCTGAAATCTGAGACCTCTCCATCCTCATCCAAGCCTCCTCTTTCCCCTCAAAATCAAATTGTAGTTGCAACTGTCAAATCTCCTTCTCCTCCTTGTTCTCCTACAGTTCAAAACCCAATGGCAAGTCTTAATGCTCCTAGAAATAAGATGGATGCCATAGTGGTTACTAGGTATGCCCCTCTTGTCTTACCTCAGCCTATGAATGCTCTCCCTTCTGGAGACTACCTTAAGCACATGCCCAAATTCACAGGAGAATAAGACATAACAGTTGAAGAACACCTTGCTTCCTTTTATAGTTATGCAGACAATCTAAACATTGAGAATGAGGAATTATGGATGAGAGCCTTTGTCCAGAGCCTTGATGGTGAGGCTACAAAGTGGTTTAGGGGTTTGACCCCTGGATCTATTGTTGGGATCTAATCTTTAGATGATGCTTTCTTGAGACAGTGGGGGGATAAAAAGGATTTTCTGTATTATATCACAAAATTTGGATCTCTAAAGAGGAAAGAGGGAGAATATGTTTCTGACTTCTCCAATAGGTTCAATAAAATGTACAATAATATCCCTATTGAGATAAAGCCTACAGAAACCTCTTCCAAGATCACCTATGCCAGTGCTTTTGACCCTGAGTTTTTCATTCAACTGAGAGAAAGAATATCTACTTCCTTAGCACATATGAAAGATGTAGTCTTAGAAGTAGAATCTAACATGGTGGAAGATGAAAAACTTAGGGGAAAATCCGATAGGGACAAAAGAAAAAGTAGAGCTAAAGCTTCAACCTCTGATTCTTCTGTTGTCTATCCTCAAGTTGATGAACTTACAAAATTAGTAAAATCACTTTCTGTTGAGATGGAGCACATACTGAAAAGGGTGGCAGGTTCATATATGATGTCTATGATTGATGGATTTTCTAGCTACAACCAGATCTTTGTCTTTCCTGAAGATAGAGAGAAGACAACCTTCACCACTCCTTGGGGCACATTCATGTATGCTAAAATTCCCTTCGGATTGATGAATGCAGGAGCGATCTTTCAGCGAGCCATGGACATTGCCTTTATTGGGGAGAAAGACAAGTTTGTATTCATTTATTTGGATGACATTACAATGTTCTCACAATCCGATAAATAACATTATCATCATTTGAAAAAGGTCTTCTTGAAGTGCAGAAAATTTGGTCTCTCTCTCAATCCTAAAAAATCATTATTTTCTATGAAGGAGGGGAAATTATTGGGGCACATTGTATTAGCTGGAGGGATAAGAATTGATTCAAACAGAGTAGAAGCCATCCAAACCTTGTCTCTCCCTAGATCCAAGAAATAAGTTCAGTCTTTCTTGGGGAAAATAATTTTTTTGAGAAGGTTTGTTTCAAATTTTGTTGAATTGGTAAAGTATATTACAACTATGTTGAGGAAATGAAATGAAGTCAAATGGACTAATGAGTCTTGAAATTCCTTCAATCAAATAAAAAATTCTTTCAATGAAGCACCTATGCTCATCATCCCTGACTAATCCAAGGATTTTTTGATATTTTCTTTTGCTTCATTTGACACAATAGCAGTTGTTTTATTGCAGAAAAATGCAGAAGGGTTAGAGCAGCCTATTGCCTTTTTCAGTAGGGCATCAAGGGATGCTGAAATAAAACATGACATCATGGAAAAGCATGCCTATGATTTGGTCAAATCCCTCAAGGATTTTAGAGTATATGTGTTGCATTCAAAAGTTGTTTCATATGTCCCTTCAGCCTCGGTGAAAGAGATACTTATTCATCCTGACATAGACGGAAGGAGGAGAAAATGGATTGCGAAAATTCTTGAATTTGAACTTCAAATAAAGCCCAATAAATTGGTTAAAGGACAAGGTTTAGCTAGGTTTTTGGCTGAATCAAATTGCAAATCTTTGAGTTTTAATTTCATAAACATTAGCTCAGAAAATCAGCAAGTTGAGTTGTCTGATAAAGGTTCTCAAGTCATCCCTCCATTGGCAGAATGCACTTGGTACAAGGACATTATATATTTTCTACAGAAGTTGCAGCCTCCTAATGGTTTGGAGAAAAACAAGGTAAGAGCTTTGAAGCTCAAAGCAATCAAATACTATCTTATTGACCAAGTTTTGTATTGGAAAGATCCTTTAGGAGTGCTTTTGAGATGTTTAGATCCACAGGAGGCCCAAAAGATTATGTCTGATTTTCATGACAGTTTATGTGGGGGCCATCACTTTTGGAGAACCACAACCTATAAGATCCTCAGAGATGGGTATTTTTGGCCTAGCCTTTTTACTGACATTTGTGCAAAGATTAGACCTTGTGTCAAGTGCCAAAAAAAATTTGGAAAGCGGAAGCTCAAATATTTTCCATTGAAACCTGTGGTAGCTTCAGGACCTTTTCAGCAGTGGAGTCTAGATTTTATTGGGAAAATTCATCCTGCTTCAAGTGGTCAGCATAGATGGATTTTGAATTCCACTGATTACTTTACCAAGTGGATAGAATCCATCCCTACAAGGAATGTTTCTCACAAGGTAATCATTGGTTTTATTGAGGATATCATGGCCAGATTTGGTTGTCCAAGCAGAGTTGTTGTTGATAATGTTGCATCTTTGAAGGATGAACCATTGATCAGGTTTTGTGAACAGTATGGGATTACATTGGTTCATTCTACTCCTTACTGCCACCAAGGGAATGGATTGGCAGAATCCTGTAACAAGATCCTTATAAAGATTATCACGATATTGTTAGAAGACAACAAGAAAGCATGGGATTCAAACCTGAAATTTTCCTTGTGGGATGATAGAGTGACAATAAAGATATCTCTTGGTGTCTCTCATTTTCAACTTGTGTATGGATTTGAGGCTATCTTTCATACTCAACTTGCCTTGCCTATGGAAAAATTCTTCCAAGACTACCAAGGAGAACCTGATGATATAATCCGAAGAATACAACAGTTGGTAGAAGTGCAACATACTAGGGAGAAACTACTGGATAAAGCACATGATCATCAACAGAAGATCAAGCAAGCATTTGAAAAGAAGGTAAGCAAAGAAGATTTCCAGCTGGGAGATCTAGTGCTCAAGTGGGATGCACCCAAGCAAGACAAAGACAAGCATGGTAAATTTGAGGCCTTATGGATTGGTCCCTTCAAAATTTTTGAGGTATTTTCAAATAACAATTATAAGCTGCAGAATTTGGAGGATTCCGAAGTTTTTGGTGGCCCTATCAATGGGCACTTCTTGAAAAAGTATTTTTCTTAAGCCATGAGTGGCTTTCCATTCCATTGTAAACTCATTTTTAATTTTTATTTTTTCTGATTGAATAAGTGACCACATAGCCCTAGGATAAGGCACTGGATTTTTTTGTTCTTGGTAGCTCACAGGGAGTATGCCATCCCCTGTGGTGCCAATGTTATCATATTAAGTTGCCTTGGGTCTTCTATCCCTTAGGTTTAATTTTTTAGCCTTTAGAATTCAAATTTGCTTTATTTTTCTTTGTGTGATTTGCTTAGGTTAGCTTGAACAAATAAAGACTTGGGTTTTGTCTCATTTTTTACCCTCACATAGATTTTAAGCTTAGGTTCATTTTATGGCTTATGGTTTTGACTCACCTCATGACTTGACACCAAGAATAACCTATCCCATGACCTTTATGACTTGACATGTCACTCTTTCCACTCATACCCTTTATCCTTGCCATGTTGTTCCTATGTCTGATTAAAGGTGGGTCAAATCAATTTTTTGAAAAAAAGGCGTTGCCAACTCACTAGCAGTTTTTGTACCACACTCCCTGTCCTTTGATCCTTGCCATAATTCATCATAAGTCGCCGAGGTCATGATCTACCTTGTTTTCAGCACCATGGTTCGTTAAATATGGATACTAATATTTGGTTTTTAATGTGTTTGCTAACGGTTTCGAAGATTTGAATTTTCTCAAACTCGATGTTGTTGAAACTGCTAGTTCAGACTAGTTGCAGGCTACGCTATGGGATCGAATGTTAAGGTTGAATTGGAGGCTGAGGTGGTCGTGGTGGTTTCCTAACCATTTGTAGAGCCTCCATTGTCAATTACTTCTCCAGGTATTCCATGAGCTCTCTCCATTGCATAGAAAACTTTTGAAATATCTCCTGCCTGAGCTTTTGGTAGCGACCGATGTTGCAAACTACTCCCTCCTTCATCCCTCTGCATATATAGTTTCCCTCTCACAGATTTTGCAGCCATTGTTACCTTGTTTTCAGCTATTGAAAAGGCCAATTTGTTCTGCTCCTGAGTATTGAGTGGCCATGCAATCACCTGTTCCTTGTGTGCGCATTGCGCTACAGAAAAATAATGTTGAAACCTCGCTACATATCCCTTGTTTTCCTTACATTGTGTTTTAACTGGATTGGAGTGTTACATGTTGGTATTCAAAGACCCCTACAGTAGTTTTTATTTTGATTGTAGCATCACTCTTTCAGCCTGAGATCTACAGACAGTAAGGGGAAATTGCAGTCCCTACGTTTCCAAAGCTTTGATAACCATGGTGTGGTGACATAAGCTGAGCAGTGCATCCCTGACTTCCTTAAATCAGAGTCTTTTTCTCCCAATTTTTAAAGAAAGGCCATCAAACCAGTATTTTGTTAAATCAAGGTGAGTTAGAGGAAAATCTTAGGAGAGAGAAGCCATTATCCACTGTCATTTTCTCATTGAAATCTGCCTCGATTTTCTTCCTTACACTTCACTATACCACAACCTTCAATCCCTTGTCTTTACCCAGGGATACACCTCAAAAGAAGAAATCTCACAAGGGAGGAAGTGTGGTCAGAACTGATCCCTCAGACATGCACATATTTGATGCAAAGCCAATGGTCAGGGAGGTTTTTCAAAGGGTGGGTTGCCTCTCTTTTTGCCAAAACATGCAGAGGGGACACCTGAAGTGTCAAAGCAATTTGCATTACATTTCGATGGCCTTAAGACTAAGGTGGGATACCTTGAGTTTGAGGCGTCTGAAGCCTCTATTGCAACAACTACAGGGATTGCTAATACTGGTGAGAGATGGTTTAAATCCATGAATTTAAATGTTTCCTTCTCCAAGGACTTCCTTAAACCAGATTATCAGACAGACAATTTGTCCAAAGGAGTGCCTAGAAGCCATCTAGTTGAAGATTTTGAAAAAATGTTGAAGATCATCCATAGATACTTTACATGTGAGGGAAGGTTTAACATGTTATACCAGTACCATATAAGGTTTTGATTCATTTCACTGGTAAAGATGAAATGAATATCCATTTCTACCTTTTGAGGAGCATGGGGAAGATGTCTGATAGAGTCCAAGCCAAGTCCAAGGTTGTGGACACTAGTGTATTTCACTCTGGATTGATCAGGATGTTGGTCATGGAATAATTGAGGAAGAGGAACAGTCCTTCGGAACAATTCATTGTTTCTGCTCACATGTAGTTGGACATAGCTTCTACTCCTTAGTAAAATATGCAGAGTCCTTCTCCATATACTAGTGTTGATCTAGCAGGAACAAGAAAGAAAAGAAAGAGAAAAGCCATTGCTCAATACAAAGAAATCATTAAGGAAAATGAAGAGGAAGAGAGGGAGTTTATCATTCTTCATAGAGATACTTTTCACCTCCTCCCGCACCTGAATTAGAAGAATTCCCTTCATCAACCAAAGCCACAACCAAGAAGGAAAGAAAATTGCATTTCTCTTCACCTACTCCAACAACTATCATAAAATTTAGGAAGCATTTTACTAGATCATCAACTCTCAAGGAGGCTATTGAAGCAGAATCCCTACCCAAGGTTTCAATTCCAAAGAAAAAGAAAGATAAGGGAAAAGGCATTGAGAATCCTATTGAGGTGATAGACAGAGCCCCTGTGCAGCATAAAGATGAAGGTGAAGCCATTAAGAAACCTGTTGAGGTTATCAACATCAACACTCCA
>ML843034.1:12532-28170 GCA_009831015.1 Picea engelmannii
GACCCATCTAGGCTCAGTAATGAACCTTGGCTTTGAGACCATCTTGAGCCACCAACAAGTCGGGCAATGCTACCACACAAAAATACATACATACATACATCTAAGATGCATTTTAATCAAATTAAAATACTTAATGAAAATAATCAAAGAATTACTGCTACCATACATAATCAATGGAATTAACAACAATTCATACATGCAAAGGAATACATGAAAACATACAAGCATCACAAAACATGCATAAAATACATAATTAAGCACAACAATTATACTTATCTTTTGTCTGGATTAAATCCACCAACTATGTGTAGACCATCCACGAACTTCCCAGCCTTATACCACGCTACTCATCACTCTCAACAATAGGTCACCCCCGAGCTGGGACTAAGCTCCACTTGGCAAGGGATTCCTAGGGTAGGAAAGGTCAACAAGGAGGTCACATAGTTTCAGAGGAAATATTCTCTCCTAGGAGCCACTTACACCCACTACCTGAAGACTCTCATTCCCCACATGCCTGTCCCACCCTAGGAGTATACACCTTCACTATCCTACAATCCTTTTCTTGCTAAACCTCCCTTTCGTTGGGCTTCAGCAATAGGTCGGACTGGAATTCTCTGAGTTCTGTGGCAGTAACAAGAACCCTTCTAGGAGTTCTCACTTCCTCTGCACACTCTCTCACCTGGAGAGAGTCGCTCACAGGCCTGACAACCTGTTTCTTCAGTCAATCTTCGACTCCGATCCAATAAAGTGCAGGTGACAACAACACCAACAGGAAAATGGTTATGGACACCCAAAAATGGTAATAGTCGAGCACTAAGACACAACATGACTCATGAAACTGATGACAACAACCCAAATACGGTTCAGTGCGAACTCGGCTCTGCAAAAGTGGATAGGTTGGGTACATGGCTCATGTAGGTCGGTGGTTTTGGGTTTTCAAAGGTTCATGTCTATACAGAGGGAAATCCCAGAGGCTAATAGGGTAGATGGCGGTTCAGTCCCCCAGGTTTTCTCTAGTTCCAGGAAACATGCTCATAAACAAGACACAAAGGGAAATGACCAGCTCTCAGGTTTAGACGATGGATGCCGAATGGGGAGCCAACCCCCAACAGAACTGACGTTTCATTTTTTAGCTGCATGCACCCAGGTCGACACTTGTCTTCCTGGAGATGCATGCTCTACAATTGCATTCATTCCCCTTTCCCAGGAACTTAGGACAACACTCATTAATTGTCCACCTTAGCCTTTAGGAAATAATAATAAATTATTATCCTCCTTTAGAAGCAAGCCCCCTAGCTCAGCCCCTAGGCCCAAACACTTAGCCTCCTCCCTTACCCAACCTTGTGGAAGCTTAGACACCCATCACTCTTTCTTCTTGGTCGGACTGCACGCAACGATGTTTTATATTTTATTAATGATCTACATGATTAGATATACAAAATCAGGTTCATGGACTTAAGCATATAGGCTCTCTAGCCTAATAAACACACAATCCCACCATCTTATATACACTTGGTTCACAAACCTACAAAAAATGTTTACAATTCATAGATACAACTGGAGCTCATCCTTGGGGTATTACAATATCGGTGGCCACCCAGCTCTTCCAACTGGCTCACATACAATTTTCATCTTGGCAGTTTTTTTCTAGCTTTTTGGGACCATTTTGAGGCCCTAAACAATGTTTTTTGGGCTCACCATAATCACACTGTAGATAGAGTCAAAGTGTGATGTAAAAATGTGTAGTCCTCAGATAGAAATTTCCAATGGGCTATCATGTGCCTAAAATGGATATTGTATGGAAAAGTTATGACCCCAGGAAGTTGATGTACCAACTTACCCCATCGGGGCCCATGTGACTTTTGGCGCTTCATCTCCTAGGATTAGGGTTTTGGATGTGTAGGGTTTTTTATTACTTATTTATGATAAAAATTCCCAGAGGCCTCATTGTAATGTGCACGTGAAAATGTGCATAGACACCACATATCTTCTCATAGATTAGCTACCACCATTCAAGCAAGATTGTTTCATTCTGCATTTTACAGTTTCAACATATTTATTCATTTTATAGTTTTAGGAGATTTCATTATTGAATAGAAGTTAAGTTTCATGGTATCTCTGTTATTGTTCACTGTATCTCTATTTTATTGTTATATATCTTTGTTTCATTTCCTTCCCCTTATAAATATGGATTAGTGGTATCAGAGTGGTCTGGTCTTCATTTGTTTCTATGTGCATGTTCCCAATGAGGTCAGGGTATAAGAATTTGGAACTCGAACCAGTTGAGTCTTTGCAATATCGGCCTTGCCAAACCCGACGATCACCCATGGGGGGATAAAATAGAGATGATGGGGAAAGAGATCACTTTAAAATGTTGCTCAAGGAATCCCTCATGAGATAGAGGAACGAGATGATGGATAATTTTGTGCAAATCCTTCGACGTCTTCCAACATGTGACACATCTTCCTTGAGTGGAGGCATCGTCCCCTTCAAGGTACATATCAATTTTGATATTCCTATATTTGAAGGTAAAATATATGCATATGTTGTAGGAAAATGGTTAAACCTTATAGAATGGTATTTTTATGTCCATAACTTTTCCGATAGAGAAAATATTACATTGTCACTCCTTAAGGTCATCCCCCATGTTAAATATTGGTGAGAAAATTTCTGTGAGAAAAAGGCAACAAAGGAATCTACATTATTTGTAGTTTCATCCACTTGAGGTTATTTCAGGGATGTTATTAAGGAAAAATACTACCATTTTGGATGTTATGACAACTTATATACAATATGGACAACATTGCAGTAGGAAAGGGACCAAACAGTGCCATAGTTCACCAATGTCTTTCGTACCTTGTGCACCAAGTTGAGTATCAAAGACTCCAAGAGACATATGGTGCTCAAGTACCACATAGATCTTCATAGATACATCCATACATAAATGGAATTTCTGTATATCTCATCCTTGGGTGCAACCTATCAATATGGTATCAAAATTGAGCAGAAGCTTAAGCAAAAGACGTGATAGTTTCGATCTGTGAACCCCTCACAACAGAAGCAGGGCAAAGGAATCCCCAACCCGCAAAAAAAAGGATAGAGAAAGGATGGACAACTACAAGAAAACTAGTATAAGCCGCAAAAAAGAAGGATAATGGGAAGACAAATAAAGACATTGAGAAGTGGTGTGAGTTCCATAATATCCCCTGACATAACACCGTTGAATGCAACTCAAAGAAGTCATTGGTGGCCGAGGTGAAAGCCTCTGAATCAGATGTGGGTTCTGACTATGAGTTAGAACTAGAAAAAGGGAGATGGATCATTGACGCAAAACGTAGTGCCACCGTTTCTACCACCAAGATCCATCCCAGTGAACCTGATGAACCAGAGGAAGGTGAACACCTCTTTCATTCACAAATGTGGGTGAAGGGTACTCCATTGCACTTCATCATTGACAATGATAGCCAGAAGAACCTCATCTCAGCATAGGTCATCAAGAAGTTGGATCTGCAAACAACACCACACCCACAGTCATACACCATCAGATGGCTTTGCTAAGTGAGAAATATTTTTGTTAGCCAACAATGTCTCCTCCCCCATGACATCAAGCCCTTCAAAGATGAGGTATTGTGGGATGTCGCCTCTCTTTAATTTTTTCATGTTGCTTTGGTCCAACTTTATTTATGGAAATGTCATGTTGTATATGATTCTAGGTCTCGTAGTGTTATTATTACTTTGGACAAGAAATTGTATATGATACTCGAGGTAGTCCCACCTACTTCCACATCCTTGATCTATGTCAAGCGATGCAGGAAGGTCATCTCTTAGATCGATAATTGTGTATTTTTTTTTATTCATGATCAAAGTAAGGTTTCATCCACATACATGGCCTTTGTGGAAGTTCTCTCCACACAACAGAAGCAAGTGGATAATTTCATGGAAGAACACAAACACATATTCTCCTCACCCACTAGGGTACCTCTGCACTGTCAGGCCAAGCATTCAATCAATTTGACCCTCAACACACTGCTACCCAATGGGATAGTCTATCACCAGTCTCTGTCAAAAAATGCAGAAATCAAGTGCCATATCTAAGAGTTTCTCGAAAAGGGACACATATGAACAAGATCATCACCTTGTGGAAGCCTAATTGTGCTTGTGCAGAAGAAAGACATGACCTAGTGACTTTGCATTGATTACTAGGATCTAAATAAAATCACAGTTAGGAATTGGTACCCAATTCCTTGAATTGATGATCTCCTTGACCAACTCAAGGGGGGAAAATACTTTAGTAAGATTGATATGAAGTCAAACTACCACCAGGTCCTAATAGAGCAGACTAATGTATGGAAAACTGCCTTCAAGTCCAAAGAAGGTCTTTTTGAATGGTTGGTCATGCCCTTTGGCTTGACGAATGCCCCATCAAATTTCATGAGGATGATGGAAGATATATGGTGTCCTTTCACAATTATTTTGTGGTGGTGTATTTGGATGACAAACTCATCTTTAGGAAGAGTTAGGCGGAACACTTGCAGCATATTCAACAAGTTCTGCACACTCTATGACAACACAAGCTATATGCAAATTTGGAAAAATGATCCTTCGACATGAATAGGGTCCAATACCTATGATACATTTTTTATGAGCATGGGGTTCGTGTCGATCTAGCCAAGATCCAAGTGATTCTTTATTGGATATCCCCAACCACACTCATTGAGCTTCAAAGCTTCTTAGGCCTTACCAATTTCTATTGTAAGTTCGTGTTGGGATTCTCCCACGTTGCATGGGCCCTTAGCCAAGTGACCAGAGGTGGTGGAAAGGAAAATTTCATGTGGGGCCAATCACAATAGAAATCATTCAATGATTTGGAGCAACACTTGTGCTTAGACCTGATGCTCTTATTACTTGACCTGCAACATCCTTTTGAGATTGAGACAGATGCTTCAGACTGTAATGTGGGCACAATTCTCACTCAACACAAACATCCTGTGGCCTATCATAGTGAGACATTATCAGATATCATCCATAAGTACCCCACTTATGACAAAGAAATGTACTCCATTGTACAAGCTTGCTGCCAGTGGAGGAATTACATTCTCTGGAAGGAGACAATCTTCCACACTGATCATAAGCCTATGAAGTTCATGCAAACAAAAGGAAAATTGCAGAATGACTGCCATTAGAAGTGGTCCACATACTTACAAAAGTTCCATCTCAACATTAAGTATAAGACAGGGAGCACCAACCACGTCGCTAATTTCCTCATTTGACCTCCAGTTGCAACACTTTCCATGGTGCTACACTCCTACATACATGAGACCTATGGATGGCCCCAACTTTACCAGAGATATCATGACTTTGCCACTTCCTACCATATGTTGGGAAAAAACACAAATGTCACTAATTTCCATCTTCAAGACGAGTTGTTTTTCCATCTGGGCCATCTCTGCATCCCATCAAGAGAGAAAGAGAAGTTAATTTTGGAATCTCACTACAGTCAGGTGGCAGGACACTTTGGCATAGAAAATACAGTGGCAATGTTGCATCAACATTTCTATTGGCTAAAAATTCGGCAGGATGTCAACAATTATGTTAGGGTCCTAACCTGAACATAGGTAGAAAAATATATTCGGATGTAAGAAAGGTCAATATTAATAAGGCCTTGCATTAAAATAGAATACGTCAAATGTAACAAGACCTAATAGAAGCTTCCTCTTCTAGAAGGATCTTCCTCTAGATGCGTCTTTTGATAGACATATTTAGTATAAATAGGAGTCAAGTGTATGAGAACCGTAGCTTGGATATTATTGTAATAGAGCTCTGCTCGACTGGAGGTTGTCCCCTCGAAGAGGCCCGTGAACATTTCTCTCAGAATCGAAGTGTTATTTCAGTTGTTATTCTTATATCATTTTAGTGTTATTGTGGTGATTGTTCTGGTTATATTGTTGTTATTCTACCATTTCTAGCATTTTATTTCTGTTTTGCATACTTTTTATATCTCGTATATTACAAGTGGTCTCAGAGAAATTTCCTTAGCAGAAATTGTGGGTAAATTTTTTTTTCAGGGTAGAGACATATTTCAACGTCTTTAAGCCATAGATATTTTTTGTTACACGCATCAACCTGTGGTTGAGGGATTTATACACGTAGGAAATACAAGTGGTTCTTAAGCGCACATCTGTTGGCCACCCTTGTAACCCCTGTTGGTACCCCTTCGAGTGGTAGCACATCAGACAACACCTGTGTATGGATTTGCCTAGATTTCCTGAAGCCCTATTTAGATAAACCAATCGACCACCTGACTGTTATAGTGCCACTGAGAACAACCCTCAGGAAGATACTCTCTAGTACTTGGGTAGTCAGGTAGTATGGATAAGGGTATGGTCTATCCTCCTTAGTTAGTGCCCTGAGATATTGGGCCGAGTACTACTGTTGGACCCCGCATGTATATCAAAGAGCTATAGCACAGGGAAAACCCTTGTATGTAGAACCATTGAATACCTAACCCTTGGGGGTAGAAACATAAACAAATTAAAACAGACAAGATCTATTATCACGCAATTGTGTTCGGGTTGCCAAGTAACTACTCTTTTCTTCTTGGTTAAGCATTTGGTCATTTCATCACTGCAATATTCTTCAGATTGGAGTATAACTCCGTAGGTGTAAAAAAAAGAAAAAACACATCTGGAAATTTTTTCACCATTATTTGAGACCTATTCCATTGGATTCATCTCTTCGCCCTTATCACATACATACATTTCATTTTTCGGCAAAAAATTTTACCCCACCCACCCCTTTTCGGTTCCCTCGTCCTCATGGCCCATACCCGCAACCAAGACTTGGAAGCTCACTTCAATACCTTGCAATCTAGTCTCACCGAGACCCAACAAGAAGTGAAACAACTCAGTGCCAATGTTGTTTACATTAATACAACCATGTAGTCCTCAATGGAGGAAATCAAACAAGACCTGACCACCTAGCTTGAATCTGTCTTTCGTCACTCTACACCAAGCTTCATATCCCTATAGATAACCCTTCCTCTGACTCACCCCAACATACTGAAGGTGAACATTCCTCTCATTCCCATAACTTTCAGCACCATCACTTTCAACGTGAGCTACGCCTTCCGCGGGTGGATGTGACCAAATTTGATGGCTCGGACCCCACTGGTTGGGTAACCCAAATGGAACATTATTTCTCTTTATACATCATTATAGATGACTTGGAAAAACTTTGGTATGGTGTTCTCCATATAGATCAAGAATGTTGGCAATTGTGGTAATTGAGAAAAACTTCCTGTCAAGGGTATATTACTTGGACACACTTTGTCTTCCCGTCAGGTCTTGCACGACTTGTGTCATTTCCAAACCGGAAATTAAGAAAAAAGGCATGTACACCCCTCTTCCTACTTCTGATAGGCCCCGGGAATCCATATCAGTGGACTACATGTCGAGCCTTCCTTCAACCAAGAAGGGAAATGACTGTGTTTTTGTGGTTTTTGATCAATTTTCGAAGATGGCAATTTTGGTCGCCTGCAAGAAGAGAATGATAGGAGAGGCCACTTCCAAGCTCTTATTAGAACAAGTGTGGGTACATTTTGGGATACCAAAAACCATCATATCATATCGGGACATTCGGTTCCTTATCACATTCTAGTCAAGGCTTTGGTCATGGTTGGACACCAATCTCACCAAATCCACTGCCTTCCACCCCCAAACAAATGGCCAAACTGAGGTCGCCAACATGATGATTGTGCATATCTTGCACATGTACAATTCCAAGAATCTGTGCACATGTGATGAGAGTCTTCCCTATATACAATGAAGTTACAACAAAGCCTAAGGATGATTTTAGGGGCTAAATTTTGCTCATGGGCTAATTTTCCATGCTTTTTCCAA
This sequence comes from Picea engelmannii, assembly GCA_009831015.1. NCBI lineage: Eukaryota > Viridiplantae > Streptophyta > Pinopsida > Pinales > Pinaceae > Picea > Picea engelmannii. The sequence continues at coordinate 20,431 of ML843034.1, forward strand.
AAACAAAATTCGTTTTTCTAAAATTTATTAGCCCAAATTCTATAGAATAAAATTATCTTACCTTAAAAATAGCCCAAATTTTATAGAATCTATATAAAATCCTTATAAATTTGAATATTTTTACAAAAATATCGCCAATATTTTATAGTTTGCATATTAAAGACTAGCACGATTTGCTAAGGTTTCTACATTTTGAGATAAATTTCCATCCTTAAAATTATCCCATACATAGCTTAACCAGACACAACCCTTTTCAGGTGGGGTTGGTATTTCAACCATTGGGTCCCATGGATGTTGCACTACCCCTTGCTTCTACACAGAAAGATTCATCCCATGCTAAAACTAAAGCCAACAAAGCCACCTAGTTCATTGAACGAACCTAACACATCCAAAAACAGGTTCATGATATTTTGCAGAAGTCCAATGCGAAGTACAAGCAGTGCCATGATCAACACTGGGTGCCACACAAGTTTCAGGTGGGAGATAAATTAGTTTGGTTGCACTTGCAGAAAGAATGCTTTATAGGAACCCATCGGAATCTTTGTCCACTCTGCTATGGACCTTACACCATCACCAAGGTTGTGGGTGAAAATTATTTTGAGCTTAACACTCCCCCATTCCTTGGCTTGCACCCATTGTTTAATATGGACCTCCTTCGGCCATACTTTTCACCATTATTGGACACCTTAGAGATAACAAAAAAATTAATACCGACAGATCTCAACCCTAAATGGATGGAAAAAACATCCACTTATCATATCGTGGACACACGGGTCAAGGGAAATCACCAACATAAGCTTCAGCTTTATCGTGTTGTCAAAGTGGGGCAGCTCTAACACCAAGGAAAGTGGCTCACCCATGGCCAAATTCAACAGAAATTTTCTCATATGATGGGGGAACTCAACGCAATGGAGACTATTTCTTCCTAAGGTGGGAGGATTGATCCAATTAGATAGCAGTGGCCACCCACCCCTTCCAACTGGCTCACATACAATTTTCATCTTGGCAGTTGTTTTCTAGCTTTTCGGGTCCTAAAAATTTGGGGTCATTTTGAGGCCCTAAACAACATTTTTTGGGACTGCCAGAATCAAACTATAGACAAACTCAAAGTTTGATAAAGAAATGTGMATTCCTCATATAGAAATTTCCAATGGGATATCCCGTGCCTAAAACAAAGATTGTATGCAAAAGTTACGACCCGGGGAAGTTGATGTACCAACTTACCCCATCAAGGACCACATGACTTTTGGCGCTCCATCTCCTAGGGTTAGKTTTTTGGATGTCTCTGGTTTCTRATTACTTTTTKATTCTAAAATGTCCCGGAGGCCTCATTGTAATGTTCTCAAGGGAATACACATAGCTGGCACATCTCTTCTCAGAGATTGGCTACCACCATTCAAGCAAGATTGTTTCATTCTTCATTTTACAGTTTCAACAAATTTCTTTATTGAATAGAAGTTAAGTTTCATTGTATCTCTGTTATTGTTCATTGTGTCTCTGTTTTAATGTTATAAATTTGTGTTTCATTTCATTCCTATCATAAATCTGGATCACCCACGTGGTTTATATATAATTAGTCTAGCTCGTGACCGCTTGATCTAACCCTCATGGCTTAGGGCTAGCTCAAACACTCATGAGATAGAATAATTATATATATAAGTCACGAGGGTTAGCTCAAGTGGTCATGAGTCATACGTGAGATATATCTTCTGAAGTTGGGGAGATTACAAGTTCAAATCTCTTGATTCCCTTGGGGTTAGGCTCTGTAATCAAGGCTACTAATTTACCTTGTTTATCATCCATAAAATCATGAAGAAGTACTTGAAGAGTTTTCCATGAAGTTTTTCTTAAAAATATATATATTCCTAAAAAAAAAAACATTTATTTCTAAGATAAAAATTGAGATATTACATTATGCATGCAACTACTATAAACACTTGAGAAAAACCATAAGTTTAAAAATTTAACTTGTCTCAAGGTCTCGAAAAAACCTAAATTTCTTATTACATATTCATAATATAAAATGTGACATATTCACCAATAAGAAAAACACATAAATATGAGATAAGACACTACACCGATTATTACAATTAAGTATTCTATGAAATAACATTGCTCATATGCTTAGTTTTTTGTGACGAAGTATAAAGGATGCTACATTACTCATTAGACCATTCTCAACATTGCAACATCTTTTGTGGGGGTTTGATGGTTTAAAACATCATTGATAAGGACCACAACTTTTTATGTTTAGCTTTACATTCCATAACCTGTCACTTTTTTTTTCAAAACCTCAATTATTTTTATGCCCTACATATTAATGGGTCCATAACTTTTTCCTTAGCTTCTTATGAGTTGATGGACTCAATTTTTTTTCTTTCAAAACCTTACTTATTTTTATGCTCTACATATTGATGCGTCCATAACTTTTTCCTTAACTTCTTATGAGTTGATGGACTCAAAATTTTGTCCTTGGCTTCTTAGAATTCATTGCAAATTTAACGTTGAATCAATGAAATCTTACAAATTGCAACGAGGCCAAATGTGTGCATGAAAATTTCATGTTTGCATCAAGGGTAGTGTGTTCAAAGAATTGTGTCGACATGACACACATAACATGAACCCAAGGTTTATTGAGAATGTATTGTACATAATTTATCTTCATTTATATTAATTTATATATAATTTATATTAATTTATATAATTTAATTTATTTAACCAAATTTAACTTAAATAATTCATTTATATTCATTTATAGATATATTTAAATTTGATATTCACATAAACTATTTAATCCAAGATATTGGTTTACTTGTCAAATCTCGATAGAGTGATTGGCTTCGATGTGTCTTATTCTGCATGGCGACCTCGGTTTGAACCCGTCATTATCGGGAGGAGACACCAAAAAATACAGTCATGATAAGAATTGGGGTGACCCAAACCAGAGCAATCCTCAAGTGATTTTGACAACTTAGATACCCCTAAATCACAGTTTCTCAACTACAAATTAGTCTCACAATTTACAAACACACTAACAAACAAAAAAAATATTTTCTTACTTATCTAATCAATATAGTCTAAATTTTTCATTATAAAAAATAAGTAAATAAAACATTTGTTAGTGACTTTTATCACTTCAAACTCCTAAAACACAAACCCATATTCAACGTGCACTTATTGCCTATGTGGAATCAGTGGACCAATTTTTCCAAACAATATTTGATAATAATGAAATTTTCATGTTATCAAAACATTTTACAAGTGTATGATTATTACTGGTACCTTTCTACTAACCTAAAGACAACAACTATATGAACTTACAATGTTTTTATGTAAATGGTGTGTTTGTCATTTTGAAAATGTATAGTATAAGCTAAATAAAATTTCTTATATTGGCTTACATTGTTTTGTGTAAATGATTTTTTTTTTCATTTTCAAAATGTAAGGTGGAAGGTAAGTTAAATTTGTTTTATATAGATACTTGCAAACTTGAATAATTTATGAAGTTAAGTGTATGATGGTTTTTATTGATTGATATAAAGTTATTATTTTATAGTTTATGGTGTAGAATTCATTTACTTATGGTGAATGTATATAATAATAAATAATAACATTAGATATGAAAAATATAGAAGATGTTTTAATTTAAAGTAATTTATATAAGTTTTAAAGGTTTGTAATTATATTTAAATTAGCATGAATTTATTTTAATTTTGGATTTACTATGTGTTGAGAGGGATGAAATTTATATAGATATAAGTTTTTTTTCAAGTTTTTTCAATTTCAATAAAATATTTTATTTTTAGTGATTTGATTTTTCTATACATAATAAATTTAGAATTAATATGGATTTACATCATTTTTTGTGTGCACTTCATGTTTAACACTAAAATAATTACATGTCCCCCTCATACTGAGAAACACAAGAATATATATATAAAAAATTTGTTTACACTAAAATAATTACATGTCCCCCTCATACCGAGAAACACAAGAATATATATATAAAAAATTTGTTTACATTCAATTTCATATATATATATATATATATATATATATATATATATATATATAATTTAAGGTGGACATTGCAATATTTATTTATGGCTGATATTGAAAAAAAATGTTATTAATTTTTTTTTGATATGTCAACTCCATGTTGAGCACTAAATAAATTACACATCTCTCTCATACTAGGATGTAGAAAGTACTTAACAATGAAAGTAATATTATTTTTTACTTTCAATCACTTTCTTTGTATGTATGTATGAAGTTGATATGAAAATATTTTATTTATGATTAACATTGAAATATTTTTTTTGTTATTAATATTTTTTTAAATGTCACATGTCAACTCCATGTTGAGTATGGAAGGAATTACACATCTCCCTCATATTGTGTTGTAGACAACGCTTCTTGATACAATTAATTTTTAATTGAAATATTTTTTTAAAATTATAATCAACATTTCTATTGGCTGAAACTTCGACAGGATGTCAACAATTATATCAGGTCTTGCACGGCTTGTGTCATTTCCACATCGAACATTAAGAAACAATGCATGTACACTCCTCTTCTTACTTCTGACAGGCCTTGGGAATCCATATCGGTGGACTACATGTCGAGCCTTCCTTCAACCAAGCAGGGAAATGACTGTGTTTTTGTGGTTTTTGATCAATTTTTTAAGATGGCAATTTTGGTTGCCTGTAAGAAGAGAATCATAGCAGAGGCCACTTCCAAGATCTTATTCGAACAAGTGTGGGTACATTTTGAGATACCAAAAACCATAATCTCATATCGGGATAGTCGGTTCCTTAGCACATTCTGGTCAAGCCTTTGGTAACAGTTGGACACCAATCTCACCAAATCCACTGCCTTCCACCCCCAAACAGATGGCCAAACCGAGGTCGTCAACAGGATGATCGTGCATATATTGCGCATGTACAATTCCAAGCATCCGTGCACATCATATGAGAGTCTTCCCTATGTACAACAAAGTTACAACAAAGCCATACATAGTTGAACCAGACACAACCCTTTTCAGGTGGGGTTGGTATTTCAACCATTGGGTCCCATGAATGTTGCACTGCCCCTTGCATCCACACATAAATAATCATCCCATGCTAAAACCAAAGCCAACAAAGCCACCTGGTTCATTGAATGAACATAACACGTCCACAAACAGGTTCAGGATATTTTGCAGAAGTCCAATGCGAAGTACAAGCAATGCCATTATTAACACTGGGTGCCACACAAGTTTCAGGTGGGAGATAAATTAGTTTGGTTGCACTTGCAGAAAGAACTCCATACAGGAACCCATCATAATCTTCGTCCACTCTACTATGTGTTAGCGATCAAATAATTCATTCTGAAATTTGTTTGAAAAATGATGCCTCATCTTGTGGAGGACTTTTGACTGCATTCCCAAGCTCTAAAAATAGATCTTAAAGTACCATTGGAAAGCTTAGGATTTCTAGATGTCAATCGACTATTCAAGTGTGTAAAACGAACTCTCCACGGTTCATAAATTTGATTTTTCCCAAGGCAGTTTTCATTATAAAAAAAATTGCGCTTTCAACAGCTATTTTGCCTTGAACTTTGCTAGTTAGTCGTTGAAAGCTCTACTTTTCAATAGCTAAAGGGTCGTATTCAGGACAAAAGAGCTGGTGAAACCGCAGACAGGGAAGACAAGTCGTATTTTCACTCAGATCCAAGTTTTTCTTAATCAAATGCCTGGAGGAGGGTTTCTAAAGATGCATAATAATTAAATACATCAGATTTAAGGTTTTATCTTGATGTATGATGTGCTTAAGAAGGTGGAAAAGTAAAATTGGTGACCTAGTTTATTAGCAGAAAACTGTCTTTTTGGCCAAAGGTGGAAAATTCGAATTATTTCACTTCCTATGAAGATTCATCGGCCTTGGAAGGATTTCTACATCTGTCAAAGATTTTGGAGGACATGAAGACTATCAAGATAGAGTTTGACCCCTTAAATAGGATATTTTCCTATTTAACTGAAACTGTTTTTGACTTTCCATTTTTAGTATTCTTGATCCATTTTTATAGGATCTCATCCTACACTTGTTGCATCTATTTTGATTTGTATATTTTTAGCAAATCCAATCCATCTTTCAAGGATCTGGATTTCATCTTGTAAGGCTATAAAGCCAAAGACATTTGGAGATAAAGGGGTTCGATTTTGTATACAGAAGTTGATTATATTGTAAACAAACTTTTTCATGATAATACAAATCACAGTTTTCTCTCTCTATTCATGTCAGATTCTCATTTTTCCTTCTGTAATTTTTATTAAGTTGTTTTAGCTACAAAATGACTGTTATCTCATTGGTTAGCTCATAACTTGATAAATATTTGCTTGTCATTGTTTATTAAATCCTACGCTTGGCATTTGGTTTATAAGCATTGTCTTTTCATCCTCTTTAAGCTATCATCTAATCATTAATCCTTGAGAGCACTGATTCATTTGATTCTCATTTTGACTGTCTGAATACCTCACTATAATTGAGTTATCCTATTGATCCATATATCCAAAAATACAAAAACAAGTTTACCTTAAGTTACCAAGCATCTTTGTCTTGCAACCACAAAGATTTTCTTGGAGTGATAACACTATGGACCTTACACCATCACCACGGTTGTGGGTGACAATTATTTTGAGTTCAAGACTCCCCCATTCCTTGGCTTGCACCCATTGTTTAATGTGGACCTCCTTCGGCCATAATTTTCACCATTATTGGACACCTTAGAGATAACAAAAAAATTAACACCGACAGAGCTCAACCATGAATGTATGGAAAAAACATCCATTTATCATATCGTGGACACATAGGTCAAGGGAACTCACCAACATAAGCTTCAACTTTATTGTGTTGTCAAAGTGGGGCAGCTCCAACACCAAGGAAAGTGGCTTGCCCATGGCCAAATTCAACATAAATTTTCTCATATGATGGGGGAACTCAACGTAGTGGAGACTATTTCTTGCTAATGTGGGAGGATTGATCTAATTGGATATCAGTGGCCACCCACCTCTTCCAACTGTCTCACATACAATTTTCATCTTGGCAGTTTTTTTTCTAGCTTTTCGGGTCCTAAAATTTCAAGGTCGTTTTGAGGCCCTAAACAACATTTTTTGGGACTACCAGAGTCAAACTATAGACAAAATCAAAGTTTGATGGAAAAATGTGCATTCGTCGAACAAAAATTTCCAACGAGCTATTTTGTTCCTAAAACAAAGATCGTATGCAAAAGTTATGACCTGAGGAAGTTGATGTACCAACTTACCCCTTAAGGGACCACATGACTTTTGACGCTCCATCTCCTAGGGTTAGGTTTTTGGATGTCTATGGTTTCTGATTACTTCTTGATGCTAAAATGCCTTGGAGGCCTCATTGTAATGTGCTCAAGGGAATATGCGTAGCTACCACATCTCTTTTAAGAGATTAGCTGCGACCATTCGAGCAAGATTGTTTCATTCTTCATTTTACAGTTTCAACAAATTTCTTTATTGAATAGAAGTTAAGTTTCATTGTATCTTTGTTATTGTTCATTGTATCTCTGTTTTAATGTTATAAATTTGTGTTTCACTTCATTCCTCTCATAAATCTGGATCACCCAGGGGTTTTATATATAATTAGTCTAGCTCATGACCTCTTGATCTAACCCTCATGGCTTAGGGTTAGCTCAAACACTCATGAGCTAGAATAATTATATATATAAGTC
>WSFP011331117.1:0-39027 GCA_009831015.1 Picea engelmannii
TTTCTCTCAGGTTTGTAAGCTGAGAGAAAGACTCACATAGCTGCAATGATCCACATCTCACAGGTTTGTAAGCTGGAGAATGTCTCACATAGTTGCATTCATCAACACTCCCTCTCAGTTAGGGAGACATTTTTTATCATGCCAAGTCTCATACAGATGTATTTTGAATTTTGTCTTTGCTGGAGTTATCGACACTCCCTTTCAATTAGGGAGCCATTCATTCTTCACGAAGTTATTCTGGTGAAGATATCTGCAATCTTCTCATGTGTAGGAAGGTACTGCACGTGTACGATTTTCCTCTGCATCATATCTATGATATAAGGATATTTCATCTCATCGTATTTCGATCCATCAAGAAAGCTTTACTCATGGTTCTTGGTTATCATCATAGGATCCATCTCATGGTCAAGTAAATCTGTCAGAAACTTGTGAAGCCACATTGCTTTGCACACTCGATGCTATATACTATGCCTTTGTGGTACTCAAGGCTACAGAGTTTTGTTTCCTGCTGCATTAGGAAACCATGGAAATCTTCACGATAGAACATTAGTCGGATGTGATTTTCTGGTTTACTGTACTTTCGGCTCAATCTAAATCGACATATCTTGCAAAATCAAGTTCATACCGAAGGCATATCTCAGGCCATATCCAACTGTGCCTCGTATATATCTCAATACATGTTTTTCTATTGTCTAGTGAATATGTCTCGGTTGACTCATGAAATGACTAGGCACATTCACTGCATGTCATGAATAAAGTTTGGTGTTAACTGGATCCATTAGTGATCCAATCAACTATGGATCAATGTTGTTTGAATCATTATCAATCTACTTCTTTAAAGACATCACGGTGAATTTTGCATTCTGTCATACTGAACTTCTTTAATATTTTCACTGTATATTTTCCTTGACTTAGGAAAATCTTATCGGTCCTCTGTCATACTTCTTTTCCCAAGAAGTAGTGCATCATTCTCATATTCTTCATCTTGAATTCAGAAGTCAAGGATTACTTGTATCCAACAACAATGCTTTCTAAATAAGTCATCAGGATTAGGCTCTTGTCACCAACACTGTAATGATATAGGTTTGGATCAACAACACTCTTGCTGAAATCCAAACTCATCAAGAATCTATTTATTTGATATAGTTTCCAACTCATGGATAGTCGTACGGATGGAAGTGTACCAGGTTCACTAGGTCAAGTGTATCATCATATACAACTCCCTCTGTTTATGAGAAACCTCTTGCTATAGATATCGTTTTGTATTTATCGACACTTCCATCAGTTGCATGTTTGATCTTATAGATCCACTTGGAAGTTACCACAAACTTCCCTTCTGGTCCCTGAATAATATCCTATACATCATTCTTTAAGATATACTGGTATTCTTCTGTTATGGCATCTTGCCATACCTGTTCTCTTGTTTTTTTTCTAAGACAAGGAGGCTCAACATCAATGAAGTGGCTCTTGACTGAAGGATAGCTTGAAAATATCTTTCGCTTTCTCGAGATGTGCCTTGAGAGGCTTGTATGTTTCTCTGCCTCTTGTAGAGTGAGTCTAGGTGGCCTTTTTTATGCCTTATTGCAATATCTCTGAACATATGAACTGGAGAAACTGGATCAACTGGAATAATGTTTGTCTCCCTCTAGACTGTTGAAGGGGGAGAAGGTATTGTCTCACTGTCAATCTCCATCTGAGATTCTTTGGGTCTTTGAAAGACTATCTCAATCTGTCTCTGACTAGGGATGTCGATCTGGAATGTCTTTGAAGATTCATTCTATCCTTTCTTTCTAAGCGATCTAGCTTGGAATTTTTATCTTTGGGTACATGAAAATACATTGGGCACCCAAATAGCTTGAAGTGTTCAACCTCAGGCTTCACTTCGGTGGAGGCTTTCTCAGGAGTTGTGTTTTTCAAAGTCTGGTGAATAATTTTGTTCTAAACATATACTGTGTCATGCATGCTTCTACCCATAGAATCATAGAAGGATTCAGATCATGCATTATTGCATTGGTTTCCTCAATGATGGTTCTATTCTTCCTCTTTCTCAAACAGTTTTGACTCCTTCCGAGTCAAGTGGCTCCCTTTGAAGGATAAACATCTTCCTTTTCTTGTTAACCTATTTGGGAGAAGAAAACAAAAAGAGCCAACACAAGAATATCTTTTGAGGATGCTGATATGATTTCTCCAATGGCTCTTGGCTGATCTCTATCCTCTGAGATCTTTATGAAGAAGATAGTCATGATGTCACCTTTTGTCATCTTTGTTATTTTGAGGCTGGCCTTCAATGTAAGGGTTTGAGTAGGTGATTGGATTCCTTGTCATCATCTTCCTTCCATTCATTGATAGTTGTCTCTGGTAAACCCTTTTGTATTACGTGCAATAAGTCTTCCTCTGAAGTCTTGTCTTTCAAGAACTTTGAAGTTGCTTGATTCATCAAGCTTATCTTCCATCATAGTTTTTGTTCATCATAATTTTAGATTCTTCGCAACTGTTTAGCAACTAGGCTAGAAAACCAAACGACTAGGCTATGCTAGCACTTTTAGGTTTTATTGGACTTATTACTACCAACAATAAGCCTTTGAAAGATAAGAGAACACTGGTGAGCTGAAGAGCTCCTTCAATGAGTTTGCAGAAACCCTAATTTTGAAATTTCTGCAGAAATTGGCGAAACCCTAGGGCCAAAATTTCAAAATGCTGGGAATGTCACTCTGAGAGTCTCTAGAGATGCGTTGGAGGAGGCCGTACTATCCTATGCCAAAATTAGCCCCAATGTTGAAGTGTTTAAGGGATGAAACACCTAATAAAGGAAGGCCCTACTAATTTTCTGGAAACCTTAGGAGGGTCGTACGGTTCTGCAAAAGAGAGAGGAGACTGGTATATGCTTGTGCAATGGGTTCTTCAAGACCTATGCTCTGATACCATGTTGATTTTTCAATAAGCTAGGTTGAGCATGAAGTTCATTCCATTTTATCATTTAACTTAACCATAGACAATAAAGTTGCAACAACCAAGATCACAAGAAGAAACACCATGCACAAGAACACAAGAAGTATTATATGAAACCCTTCTCAACAAGGGAAGAAAACCCAACCAAATACTTTGTTATATTCTTTAAGAGAAATACCTTTACCACCAAGAAATACCTAGCACACAAGAGGGTGCTCAAACCCTAGAAGACTAGTGCCCAAGAGAGGTGCACACCTTTTCCCAAGTAGATGTACTTGCTGAAATTTTCAAACTCACATGAAAGATGTGTTTCCACAATGGGGAATCTTCCTTTACTTATATTAGACTTGTCCTATCAACAAAGGTGTCTATTGGCTCAACAACGCCGACCTCACTAAGTCACAATATAATAATAATAATAATTAGTATTATTATATTTAGTATTAACCATATTAATTATCTTTTACATTTATTATTAATCACATTAAGGTGGGTCCGACCTATACCATTTACTTAAAAATTAGGGCTACATGCAGGTCTGACTCTTGAACAATATATAACAAAGGATCTGATACAGCGACTAGTGCTCATCCACTAGGGGCACACTGCATTACACAGAAAAATCAGATCTTCACACGTTCACCTGTGCTCGTCCACATGCACATCCACTCTAAAGATCTTTCATTCCCACTGCCTCACACAGAAGAATCATCTGGAGTCTTCTTGTCAACTCTGCTGCTTAGAGGAGGCAAATGCATCATCTTCATTTCTGTGCACATGACGATGCACCCATCACTTTGGGATTTCACACGTTCACCTTGTGCTCATCCATAGGCACGCCTAACTCAACAGATCGCCTTTCCCACTGGATAAGCATCTGGAGTTCTTCTCAACTCTCTGAATGGAGGAGGTCATCTCTACATTCCTAGCTCTGTCACAGACATGAACCACATACCTTTCTTAGGGGCTTTCTCTCAGGTCTGTAAGCTGAGAGAAAGACTCACATAGCTGCAATGATCCACATCTCATAGGTTTGTAAGCTGGAGAATGTCTCACATAGCTACATTCATCAACAAAAATGACAAATCTTCTTGAATTTTAGCCTATTTTGGAGAGAGAACTTGTACATAATGCCTCGTGATCAATATTTGATATTTGATTCTAAAACTCGCACACAAGATACTAGAGACCGCTATCTTTCCATTGCAATTATTCACACAGAATTTTGATCCTTTATGAAGAAGTTATCACTGTTTTACTCAGAACACATGCTTGAGATTAGTTTCAAGACTAGCCAAAAACCCTATTGATGTGACAAGTTGATTGATGTGACAGTGACAATGAAGTACAACTATTTTATTAATATGCATGGCTAGGATTATATTGTTATAGGTTCTTTGAAGATAAAATGATATAGTATCCATTCATTTATAGAAATCTTTAGAGATCTTTACATGAGAGGATGCTAATAAACAATATTTTAAATGAGACGTTATTATGTCATATATTGTGTTGTGTTTGCAAACTTTTGTAGTATTGGAAATCATAGAATTAATTGTATGATTTTAAATCATAATTAATTGGTTGAGGTTTGAAAATGGGCAAGTATTAAATATATAATTTTTTTTTTTTAAAATTTAAAAATAGTATTTTTATAACAAAAAAATAAATAGTAGGGATATGATTTTCATCCTTCAAAGTAATTTTAGGAAAGGGGATTTAAATATAAACCATCAACATCAAATATCAAATATTTAAATTGCCACATAAATATGAAAAGAAGGGATATATAAAATGTATAGAATTCTTTATTTTTCCTTAATCAAAACATACCTTTTATTATATTCAAAACATTGCAATCGAAGCTAGCAATAGGTTACATAGTGTTTCACAAAAACACCTAACAGATGTTCAACAAATAATTACCTGAGTTAACAATAAACATGAACATCACCCTCTTCTTCTCGTTAATCTTCAAACTATGGGGAGCTTTTCTTTTCAATTTCCTTTAGTACTCCAGTTGGTGGACTATCTCCTCCTTGAACTCATGTTGCGATGAATTCTCTGAGTCCCTATTGTTTGATGCCATAGAGAGTAACTCATGTTGCGCTTAATTCTCTGAGTCCCTATTGTTTGATGCCATAGAGAGTGTCCTTGTGAAGATTAAGTGCTAGTTACAAAGAATGTTTCACTTAGCTTCAAGGATGTCAATCCTTTTCCTTTGTTGGACTAACATATTTATAATGTTTTTTTGCTAACTAATGCATAGATGCTCACTCTCGGAGATTTTAGAGGACACCAAAAGCAGTGTGTTTGTGTTGGAGTGAATGAGGTTCTCATGTCTTTTCAAAACTCTTTGAAGTGTTGCTACACATCCTTGTTCTTCATGCTAACTAAACCTTGTTGCGAGGAAAATCTCTCTATGGCATGGGGTAAACCACAACAGACAAAAATGACTACATAAATCAACTCTAATCTCAAGTATGCTAAATAAACAAATATGCTAAGAAGATAAGATAAATAGCCTACCTCGTCGTTCGATGAAGTCCACCATTGAGCACTTGACTCAAAGCAATACACTTGCAACTTGTCCTCGACAACCAAGATACACAAGCATATGGTGATAATATATAAAGTTATCACATTCAATAGCATAATACATCAATATTCATAACAAATATGCCCATGGAATAACAATTCAAATATTTCAAGACATTAATTGGACGAGAAAAGAGTATTTCTATTCCGAAACAAAGTCCCTTCCAACTCCACCAATTCAATCCCCCACCAAAGGAAAACTCATATAAGAGAGACAATGAGGTTCTCAATCAAGTAGGGAAGAGCTTGGGGGCTGGACAATGTGTTCAAACTTAAAAGGATAAAGGGATGCAGACTCAATATGAAGTGAATAATTTATCTAGAGTAACTTTGCTCTCAAAGTTGAATTCTTCTCCTCTTTTCCAAAACTTGGGTATGGCCCATTTATAGCCTTCAAATATTTAAATGTGTTGAACCTGTACAGAATAGATCTAGCTAAACAATAATACACATTTGCAGAGAGAATTGGAGAAAGAAGAAAAATGAGAGAAAGAATGAAAATAATTCTCATTAACCATTTGAATAATGAATAATTTACACATGATATACTCTGTATAACTCAATGAGTCACACTGGAGGAGAACCAATGTGCCATAGTGGTGGTATAGAGTGATCTGGACACACACCGACAGTTACGGGAGTGAACTTCCACCTAGTCTAGTCTCTCAAGAAGTTACGAGAGTGAACTGCCACCTAGTTGAGTTAACTAGTCAACTAGTCTTCAGTTAATCGATTGAAAAAAGAGTAGTGAGGAGTTAACTCAGGGAATCAAGGGTAATGCGCCAGTCTGGTGATGATCCCAAGGCAAGGTCGAATTAACATGGTGATGATCCCAATGTTGCATGGTGATAAAACCAATGCAACATCTAAACTCAACTCAACTAGTCAAATTGAAGTCTCAACGAACTTATGTACCTTTAGATTTGATCCACAATGACATTATGGGTCCTTTTCCGCATCCATCCATCGGCAAAGCGAGGTTTGTTCTCATTTTTGTTGATGATTTCTCACGTTTTACATGGATCTACTTTCTCAAGCAAAAATATGAGGTCTTTGAACACCTCAAAGATTTCAAAGCCTTGGTTGAGACACAGTCCAGAAAAAATATCAAATTCCTCTGAACTGATAACGAGAGCAAAATATTAGCAAGCCTTGGTTCAGCAGGTACAAAGCATGAACTTGATGATTTGGAGGAATTAAGACGAAGAACATGTTCACGAACCAACGAACCTATGCGTCTTTTGCGTGCACCAGATACACGCGGTACACAAAAAAGACCTTATGAATAGTAGTCAATGAGGAAAATTGTTGACAAAGGCGAGGAAACCACCAATAAGGATAATGGCATACGAGACATTGCACGAATCTCAATGTGAATATATTTATTGTCATCGAACACAAGGGAAACCCCCTAGTCAACGACCAATGATGAAATGTCGACTGTTGGGTTCAAGGTTACCTACCAATGATGAAAGTAGGACCAGGGTGCACGACAAGACTACATCTTTGTGTAACTCTGAGACAACTGAGGGTATGGTCGACATGAAAAGTCAAGATTTCTGAGAAATGGATGACATAGGCTGATAGACATCCTTTGAACAAGAGCATGAGACATATGGAAGACTCTGGCATCATAAACTCACTGATGAAACTTTGTGATGCAGGAGGCAACAATCAAACTCTCTATAGGGACTGGAAGAGTAACCAAGTCGGGGGAGTAAACTCTAAGTAACGAGCTCGACTTCCTAAGGTCATGCTAAACCCAAAATTTTGATGAAAAGTGGACTTAAAAGTTTGTGCTCTGTTCAAAGGTGACATGAGTGCTGCCAATATAAGATTATAGTCTTTTCTCGCCTTTCTTTTTTTTGTTTTTTCATAGTCAAATGAATGCTATGATACAGAGGAGGAAACGAGTGTCTCTAGTAAGCAACTAGTTCCAACAATGGAACATACCCATTCTCAATGCAAGGAGGTGCATGCAAGATATGGACACTTGAGGGAATGTTTCCTCTTGGGGTATAGGGTGTCAAGATGCAAATGATATAAACAAGGCTCTGCTTGGATGATGATGCAAACTGTTGAGGTGATAGGCTTATGATGTGAAAGCGAGAACTGGCAATAGACTCAATACTACAAGCAAGAGAATGAGATGAAATTACAACTTAATGCCAAAAAATGTCCTTTTTTGTGAATTTATTCTACTTGGTTTGAAAAAGGGGTAAACTTACACCAAACATATGTCCTTTCAAATCCAATTAACGAGTGTGAAAGAGACAAGTTCACTCGACAATTTTTTCTCTTTTTGAGAGAGTTGAAAAAGAGCTTAAACAAGACTTGGAGGATGATGTTCTAAGCAACATATAATGGGGGAGGCCAAGGCTCCCGTGCAGGACTTCTGTCGAAACTCAACAACTCACATATAGTTGACACAATCTTGGGTAAACCCAAAGCTTTCCAAGTCAAGGAGGATAAAATACTTGCAGAGGTTACCTTATCTACAATATATCGAAGAATGCCTCTTATCTGGAAGGGTGTAGAAGAAGGAAGTTGAGGCTCTACAATATCATTCCAATCAAAGGAAACCACCCTAAGACTTGGAGGGAGTGCGCTTGGAGAGAGTAGAATGCCCCCTTGTTCAGAAGGTACAAGACTAGAAATGCTAAGGACATGGTCGAGGACGCATCGCCCTCCAAAATAAGAGTGGGATTGACCGAAGATTGCATCGACAATGTCACTTCATTAGGCTTGTCACTCTCCAAGAGAAGAGTGGGATCGATCGAATATTGCATCGACACAACTACTTCTTCAATTGTTGGTTGAATAGGATGCAAGAAAACAAGGTCAAGAGACTCATCACTCCCAAAAATAGGAGCAATGTCCACCGAACATTGCATCGACATGACCACTGGTTGAATAGGATGCGAGACAACAAGGTCAAGAGACGCATCACCCCCAAAAATGGGAGTGGTGTCAGCCGAAGATTGCATTGACACAATCGCTGTATCAACCAAAGAAGGCTGTGAAACCAAAGACGACTTAGAACCCGAAGGGCCCCCAGGCAAGGACCACACTTCTTGTACCACAACATTAGCAAGGCACAAACGAGTAAGGTGATCTCCTTTGCAAAACCTACAAAGGAACTTGGGCTTACGTCTTACACATTTAGGCTTCTCAATCGTATGAATTCCCCCAACATGACTTGCAGTGGTTAGTGACATGCTCCCAACATGAATTGCAGAGGCTAGTAGAAAATCTCCAACATGACTTGTAGAGGTTGGTGATGAATGCCCAACATGACTAGCAGAGGTTGGTGACAAACCTTCAACATGACTAGCAGAGGTTGATGATGAATCCCCAACATGACTAGCAGAGGTTGGTGATGAATCCCCAACATGACTAGCAAAGGTTGGTGATGTTTGTGCAGTGTGACTAGTAGTGACTAGAGTTATGCCCCCAGCTTGACTTGCAATGGCTAGTTGCATGTCTTCAACATGACTTGCAGAGGTTGTTGACCAATCTCCAACATGACTAGCAGAGGTTGGTGATATAACGCCGATATGACTTGTAGTGACTGGACTTATGGTGGTGGTTGGTTTTGACATTTGAGACCAAGGTTTCGAGAAAGACTAGTTTTGAGAAATTGTAGGCTATGAAGGGTTCTTGTATACACCATGGCCCTGTCCGGCAGGAAAGTATCGTCCTCCAAACTGATTCATAAATGGTTGTAAGGGCATCGTCACCGAGGAATCCGCTTGCAAAGAGAAAGCGACATGACAAGGGTTACTCAGGGGAGGATATACGTTGCCCCCAGACAAAGGAACTCTGTGAAGGGGGTTTCCCATACTATAAAACTGACTACCCCCAGATGAAACACCAGAGGAAAAATGGAGATCCGCCATGGGAAAACCGTTCGTAGGAACTGGCATAACAGACGAAGGATATATGGATGGGGCGTAATAAGCAGAATAACCACCCATTTGAGAACTTGCTCTTGGAAAAGTGAAGCTAGGATTATATCCGTAAGAAGGGATATTCCAACCTCCCACTGTGAGATTCGGTTGAGGGATATGACTCCCATCAAACACAGATGTAGAAAAAAGATTCATCATGCCCCTGGATCCAACACTAGGATTCATATAAGCAGGTGAGGGAGAGGATGGAAAGGGTGAAGCCACATTTGGCATATCCAAAGGAAGATGATTAGAGGCCCAAGATATTGACTAAGTATCATGATTATGTATACCATTATGAAACACAGACAGATTCGTACCCATGAAATGAGTGAATGCCATGGGGGAGGTAGCTCCAAATGAGGGAGTCTAAGGGACTCCATTATCCATAATAATGAAAACTCACGGCGCAATATAAAATCCTAAAGGTCAACTAATGATCAAAGAGCACATCAAAATAAACAAAAGGCCAATATGCACACAAACAAGATAAAGTGGTTGAAAGGGGCCTCCCTCCCTAAAGTAGGTATGCCTTGCCCAAGAGGGAGCTGAGAATCCCTGCAAGAGATCGGAGGTATAATAATCAGTTATAAGGGCCCTCATGGGCTTAACAACTAGTCAGTCAGATCCCCCCATAGAGGTAATCCTCCATAAAGGATGTGTGATGTTCGACCCTTATCTGAACCAAGGTACTTGAAGAATAACCCCTACAAGTAACCTATGTGGACCTATGTCAAACATCTAAGCAACCACGATATAACCAATGCACAAGCGAATAATCATAAGTCAGGTCCACCGTATGGGTAGGGTAACAAAGCCCGAAACCTCGAAAGCACCACCTCTCACAGAGGTAAAGGTACTAGCAAGATCCCCATATCCGAATAGATCCCCAGAAATATATCTGACACTAAGAAGGTATTGGGGGGATATCCCCTCAACCAACTTCACGCGACCTCGTGCTTAACTCCGGTGTAAGCAGAGCCTCCTGACATCACCAATTATACAATGGATTTCACCACTCCCTTATTCAGACACATATGTTGATTTAATAGCCTTGGAGAAGTTTACTCACAAAATCCTATTCCAAGGCTCTAAATCCTAAGCTAGTTTGTGCACCCTAAAAAATAAAATCGTTTCTAATCCATTTTAATTTATTAGCGCTGCTTTTAGTGGCCTTGATTATTCAAAAAGGTGCGGTCATGAAATTGATGATGTTATGACTCAACAAGTAAAATAAATGAATATGAATAAAATGTAAAGTCCTAACTTCAATTCCCAATAGATGATAAGCTTTTCAAGATGCAATTTTCAATTTAATTCTTCAATTCAAAATAAGATGCAATCTTTCCATACATGTACTAAGATCAACAATAAGAACCCAAAATATCAAATGGAAACAATGCAAAATGTTTATTATTTTTGTATTTTCAATATAAAAGAATGAAAATGAAAGGACTGAACAACAAATTGATATAAAGATTCTACTGTATGTAACAAATACAAACCAAGTAAGATATCAAGAAGCAAACACCTAGCCCAAGATGCAAGGACAATCAATGAAAAGGAGATGAGAAAGACATCGCCGAAAATTCAACCAAAGAAAGGTTTCCTATCACTCTGTAAGCGCTTAACAATCATAATAGAGACCTAAGAAGACTCAACGACCTTCAAAACTTACCTAAAAAACATCAAACTCAACAACCAAGCATACACGAATGATGTACGCGATTGTTCAGGAGAAAACCACATATATACACTTCCTATAGAATGACAACACATGTTTGTACGCCACTGTCAGGAAAAAACCCACGTATATGTATTTAAACACTGCCAGGTTAAGGATAAGGCTAAGAAACTCAGACTCAAAATGAACATAGGTTGTCAAACAATCAAACGACAAGAAACTCAATATAAATGTGAGAAATCAAAGGAGGAAAACACTCTGAACTCCGAAAAGAAGATTCATTCCCTAGTATGGTTGCCAATTCTGTTATGAGGAAAATATCTCTATGGCATGGGGTAAACCACAATAGAAGGAAATGACTGCAAAAATAAACTCTAATCTCAAGTATGCTATATAAAAAAATATGCTAACAAGATAAGATAAAGAGTCTACCTCATCCAGAGGTTCAATGAAGTCCACCGTTGAGCACTTGACTCAAAGCAATACACCTGCAACTTGTCCTCAAAAACCAATATACACAAGCATATGGTGATAATATATAAAGTTAACACATTCAATATCATAATCCATCAATATTCATAACAAATATGCCCATGGAATAACAATTCAAATATTTGCAAGACATTAATTGGATGAGAAAAGAGTATTTCTATTAAAATCTAATCAACAAAAGTGTATGAATGACAAACTTTTGTGTCGACACGGTTCAAAATCGAGAAACGAAGTCCCTTCCAGCTGGCCTCCACCACTTCAATCCTCCACCAAAGGCAAGCTCATATAAGAAAGACAATGATGTTCTCAATCAAGTAGGGAAGAGCTTGGGGGCTGAATAATGTGTTTTAAAAGGATAAATGGATGCAGACTCAATATGAAGTGAATAATTTCTCCAAAGTAACTTTGTTCTAAAAGTTGAATTCTTCTCCTCTTTTCCACAGCTTGGATATGGCCCATTTATATCCTTCAAATGGAACTAAAGGGCCGAGTCAAAACGTTTCTAGTATACAAAAGGTCAAGGATCATGGATCTCGTGATGTGACATGGAAACCTGACACCATTTTTTAATTTTGGGCACAAAACCCGATGTACATGAGTTGTGATGGTGCAACCTGCGTATACACATGTTGTATAATATTTAGGGCACATATATGTGGAAAAATATTATTTTTAACTTCGGGAATTTCAAAAAAGGGACTTCAAGTCTGCATAGGGAAATGGAAAAAGGCCTTTGAGCAAATTTGCATAGGGTGAGAAAAATCTTGCTATAACAAACCTACACATCAAAGTTGATGAAAAAGGGTTGAACTAAGACTGGTAGATCTGTCTAAAGAGATGCAGGGGAAGATACTAGAACTTTTGTGAACCCAAAAGTTGAGACCTAGAAGATTAACAAGTTACTATGTTCAAAATTCAGAGTCTAACCCCAAAACCAAGGTGAGAAAATGTAAGACTAAAGTCCAAGATCAACCTCTCTTCTGTGATAATATTCACCCAACCTTGGCTATAATCCAAGTCTTATCAAGCACCCAATTGTCTTTGAAGCATATTGGAGAGCCTGAACAAAGATAAGGAGAAGTGAGTAGAATATCAAAACCAATACAAGCTTAGCCACCATAATTAAAATTCTTGGACGAAAGCCAAAATTTCCCAATGCCTAGCCTTGAAACTCACCACTATCAACTTGCAGAGATTCTAAATTAAATCATAAAAACCAACACACATATTCTATATTTTGGATGATACCCACTCCTCAATAAACTTCAAATCGACTAAACTATAAAGGATAGCAACAAACTAAATACCACCACAAAGGCAAACCAAGTGATCAAAGAAGAAAATTTTGAAAGACAAATGCTAAGATTTCTTCAATACTTTGTCTCTAGATTGGCCACTAATATAATCAACACATTTCAAATCAAAGTGTAAAAGTTGACAAACCATCCAAGACTAAGCAAGTTACTCATTAAATGATCACTATGCATGCATATAGACCAATCGAACTTGCCCATATATCTTGATCTTGACCAAACCATTATCCCACAGATGTTGTACCCAACACTAGCCAATGATTCAAAAACCATGAACATGGATACCATTTTCATGTTGCAAGGAATGAAATCCATCCTTGAATCACCCATCCCAATGCCACTATGATGGGTTGTAAAGATTTGGCTCATGTGCTAATAAATGTGATTGATTCACCCAATTAACAAAGAAACTCAAGGGATAGACATGGATTCATACTCCCTATTTTTGAACAAGTTACAAATACTTTATTGAGTGACTTGTTTATCCCATTGATAAATGTCTTCATTTAGGTATTTTTGATGTGATAATAGGGGACTTTGGAAAAAGATCTAGTTTCCTGCTTAATTCGGGCATTGGCATTTTTTAGTTTGTTTTCCTCATGAATGGATTTGCCTATCGTTATCTTGATGATGATTGTCGAGTCTCTGAATAACAAGAGGACACTTGACATTTTCTTCTATGGTGAGAATAAGACCACACAAAAGAGTGTATGTCTCTACTAAGTTGTTTGATAATTGGCCAAGACCCCAAGCAAATCATAACATTGATGTTCCTCTAGGATCACAAAAACTACCCTTTGTTGTAATTTCCAATCTTGAAATTCTTTCCCCTCTCAAATTTTCCATTGAGGGTCATTGGTTGTTCTTGCAAAAATAGGTTGAGAATCATCATTTCAAAGCCTAAATTGATTTAGCCACAATTCCTCCACATTGTCCAAAAGGATTGATCTTCAAGTTTGATCCTAGTTTTTAGGTATTATGAAATAAGGCCTTTGTCTTTGGAAGCTATCACAAATAACTTTTCCCAAATTTGATTGAAAACAACATCATCCCAACTTAGCCAAATCTTCCATCAAATATATTTTGGAAGTGCATTCCATACTCTTTTCAGTGCATTTTTATTTTTGAAAGATCCTTGATAGATTTTGCTCTAGAGAGTGAACATTTATCTCTAAGAACTGGGCTATCTTACTCGACGACTTATCCCAACAAAAGGTATAGAGTCATACTTCTTTAAAGAAACTGCGCTAAAAAAAATGTGATGGATTGTTTCTTCTACTGAGGCATTATTTGCATCGAGAGGGTCCCTGGATCCCTCTTTTTTTTCAAAATTTTAGAAGTTAGGAACTTGTCATGGGTCATGATCCAACAAAAAATGATAATCTTGG
This sequence comes from Picea engelmannii, assembly GCA_009831015.1. Classification (NCBI taxonomy): domain Eukaryota; kingdom Viridiplantae; phylum Streptophyta; class Pinopsida; order Pinales; family Pinaceae; genus Picea; species Picea engelmannii. Next base: position 14,375 of record WSFP011331117.1, read on the forward strand.
GAATCCCATCATTGTTACAGATTTTTTTCCAAATGGGTGAACCTTGAGGCAAAGGATGAAAGGAAAGTAGTGACGGGTATCCATCCTTGATATGAAGAGTCACCCCAACCCCTACAATCTTTGGTATGAGAATCATGTGGGGTGCACACACTTACAACTTGAATGAGGGTCGGGACCAGTGGATGCAAAGGCTCTGGTGGATTCCCAAAGTCCCAACTCAACGAGACTCTAGAATGTTCTACCCAAACCAATATTTCATGCAGTGATTTTAGATTTACATTTTCCATCCAAGTTATTAAAGGAATCAAGTTTTCATGTGTAGATAAGTAATTTTTCCATATGATGTTGTCCTCCTAGATTGATATATTTTTTCCATTCCTAGGTATCTAAGTAATCCTTTTTCATAAGAGAGGGGCAACCGATTTCAAGAGTTTCCAATATGGGATCCTTTTTGGTGCTCCACTAGATTTTCTAGGCACTTGTTTCTTACTCCACTGAAGTATTTTTTCCACGAGATTTTCTTCCACCATTTGAATATGCCTATAATTATTCTCCATTGTAACTTGGCTCCTATTGCCATGTTCATTAGGGATGTCTCTTTTACCCCCAAACCATTAATATATTTAGGGGCTTTTGTTATCTTCTAATTTATAAGGTGATACTTCTTTGTATTAGAATTACCCCCATGCCATAAATATTTTCTTATATTTAGGTCAATTTATTTCATAATGCCCATTGGGCCCATCATACCAGAGCATTTGAAAATAGGGAGGGTCAAGAGAACTAATTTTGTCAAGACCAAGATTCCCCTAGGGTTTAACCATTGGGATCCTCATTGCCTAAATTTTGTTTTGATTTTATCAATGATGCTCATGCAGGATTGAGAGAAAGGAATATTGAGAGTAATAAGGATGCCAAGATACTTGAAGGAAGACCAATTTTTAGAGAGAGAAAATTGTAAAATTATGGAAATGGATTGTAATACATGAATATTAATGTTCCAGCCTAAAATTTGACATTTTTGATGGTTGATTTTTCTCTTAGAAGTCGTTGTGAAAGTATCCAACACCTGTTTAAATTTGGACGTGATTACGGTGGAGGTTGCCTCCAAGTAGAAAAGTTTCATATGCGAATTAAGAGTGATTTAATATCTTATCTCTCCAAACAATCTTTGTACCAGGAAGATTTCCACTCCGTCACTCTAACTCTAATTTCCTACTTAAAGAGTGAGACATGATAATGCATAGGAGAGGAGACAATGGGAAACCTTGCCTCAAACCCCTACTCCCTTGGGAAAAAAAGGTGGGCCTCCCATTGACCAAGGGAGCTATCTAATGAGAATTAATGCAAGAAGAAATTCATTGAATGAATGAAGTACTAAAGCCAAACTTTGATATCACCTCAAAAAGGAAGGAGTGCTTCACGATCAAAGGCATTCTTCAAGTCTAATGTGACGATCACGCCTTTCTCCTTGTTTTCGTTGCTTGAGTGAACAACATCTTACACGAGCACTATGTTGTTAACAATATGTCTAGCTTGCTTAAACCCCCCCTGATCTTTTGAGATTAGCTTAGGCATAATATTCTTTAACCTGGTCGCTATAATTTTAGACATAATTTTGTATGAAGAATCACAAAGTGATATTCATCAAAATCTTGAAAAGGAGGAAGGGTTTGCTTCTTTTTGTATTAAGGAAAAAAAGATGAATTGGTGTTGCCCCCCAATCTCCAAGACCTTTGGGCGTATTGGAGCATCCACTTAAGATCAAATTTGATGAGGTTCCAAAAGGATCTATAGAAATATATCAAGAAACCATTAGGCCCAAGTTCCTTATTTGGTTCCAAGATCCATATAGTGTTTGATATTTCCTCTTCCTTGATTGGTCTTATCAATTGTTTATTCTCCTCATCTCAGACTATTGCATGGATATTCTCTAGCATAGATGCTTGGGATTTTGATGCCACATCAACTTGCTTTGTGAAGAGGGACCCAAAATGCACTCTGGATGCAATGTTCAACCCATGGAAGTTAGAGACTCTGATGCCATCATCCGTAGTTATCTTCTTCACATTGTTTTTTATGGCCTATGCCTTAGCTTGCTTGTAACACACCCAACACCCTAAACCCTCATTAGGTTGGTGGGGTGTAAAATTTTCTCAATACTTTCCTCTAACTACCCTTCTCAAGGGTAGCTCTAAACCCAGATCTGAGCTCATAAGTCAATTATGCTCCTCAAGAGTTCTCCAATGACTGTAAATACGGTCAATTATGAGTTATGGACAAAAGGTTATGGTCCTTCAAATATTTCATTATATATCCTCGTGATGGCATCATCATGCCTACATGGCATGGCTCCACCTATACCATCTGATGTCATCAATTCATTGGGTATCCACGTGGACCCATCTTACATGTAGAAACTGAAGTGGACCCGTCCTTTCACTACTTGGTCACATTTTCTAAAATCCTAGATATCCGAGTTTTTCAAACCTCTGGATATTTGGCCATCTTGCATTCTCTACACCTTCAAATATTTGATATCCAGAATTAAGAACTTTATTAAAGTCCCTATTAATTGAAATCTATGGATATCCGGATGTTCAGGTTCTGCCTGCATGGTTCCCACATTTGATATTCAGACCTCTACAATAGCCTCATTTAATAGAAACCCTGGATCCTCCAAATTTTTGGATTTCCTAATTCCATAGCCCATGCAGGTCCCACCTGTACCTGACTACCACCCGACGGTCTCCCATGTGTCTATCCATGTTGACATGTACCCAATGAAAAGCCTCCACCTGTTAATGAACCACTCGTTGTGAAATAGGTGGGACCCATCTCCATGTCCTCATGCCCCTCAGATACAACTTGCATGTCCACTAGATCAAACGACTATGAATTCACACATATTGACAACCCATGCCACTATTGGGATTCACAATTGCACAACCTTTAATGGGGCCTCTCGGGTTCGAAAGATTTGATCGTCGGGGTCTATTTAATCCATTGGTCCAGATTAATAGAGAGCCTCGAGGGTGCTCGACCGATTAACTTTACCTATTGTTCCAACTTCATTATGGGAGGACACATGTCCTTTCCATGTATTCCCCTCCACTTGAAATCTCCTCATTGGTTCCAAATGTTGACACATGGTGGGTCTCATCATATGTGGCAGCCATGTCGGATCGACGTGTCCTGCTTACCTAACATCTGCCTACCACTTTGGTGTTAAGGTTCCACCGTGTTAAGGTTTCACATTCGACCATTTGGAATTTGATGATTTCCAAAATTCCCTTTTTAAGAAATACCAAATCTCTGGATATCCAGATGGTCAGGGTTTCACAGCACCATTTTTCCATCCGACATATGTAACACCACAAGTAGACCCATGTATGTATTTGTACATATTTTTATTATGCTGGTGAGCCAGGATACTTTTGGGCCATAGGTCCTTGTATATGTGTATGTTTAGGCTTGGGTGCATATGTGATATGAGGTTGGTGAGCCTATAAGCTATGATCAGTGAGCCAAGTTTTGTATTTTTGCAAATCACATTTTCATTATTAATAAAAATACATCATTGTTGCATACCTCAAGAAAAAAAGAGCATGGGGGGATAAAACTCCATCAGAGGGAAAGGGGGCCTAAAGGGATTATGTGAAGGGGTTTATGCTAGGGGGATAATCCTAAGGAATATATAAAATATTCCTAAAAAGTTCAAGTCTAAAGTTTGTCATGCTCATGTTTTTATCCCAAGTCTTTGGGGAGGGACAAATTCCCAAAAGAGAGGAAGTGGTCACTCTTGTGCCACATGTCATGTTGTTTGCATGCATACTTAACCTGGAGGGTTAGTGTGTTTGGGGATCTTTTTCATTCATTCGAACTATTACTGGCCCGAGTGGGAGACTATGTTCCCTATTGTGAGTTGAACCAGAAAAAAGGGGAGTTGCAAGATGTTAGTGTTGATACCCTGGAAATACTTGGTGGTTTGGGTTGTGAAGAAGCAGGTTGTCAAGCTTGTGAAGTGAAGACGCGGGTTTTCAAGCCTGTGGAGCGATTCTCTTTGGTTGGGAGAATTTGCATGGATAGTTTTCCATGTGTATTGGCCTTATGAGTTCCTGTAATCTCCATGAGAAAAGCCTTGTGTTCTAAGTGCCATAGAGCTCTGGGACTTCTTGGTTGGCCTATTTTTCAAGCCCTGGAAGGGAAGTGGTACAACTGAAGGAATGTGGAGTAGTGAAGGGGTACACTTTCTGGGGTGGGACATGCTGAGGGGAATTAGAGGTTGTGAGGTGGGACTGTTGCTGGAGTTGGTGCCATTGGCCTGGTTTATTCTTTATGAGTGTTGTTAGACCTTAGTGGGACTGGTTAGAGTACCTTTGGAACAACAATGTTTATGGATGGGAGGAATGTCAGAGGTTTGCAACTAGTTGGTGTTTTCTTTTGAAGATAAGTGTTATGTTTGAAATGCTTAATTGCTTGATTAATGTATCATATTTTTTCTCTATTTAATGATTTAGTTGCATTTTGTATTGTAGAAATGATTGACATGTTTATTATGCATGTACATGAATTATGCATGATTGTTTGCTTGTTGATCTGCATAATTATAAGGAATGCATGACAAGTTGTACAATAATGGTTATAAATTAGCTTGATGGACTTGGTTAAGTAAGCTATCAATGCAAAATTTGGTGGTAGTAGGCCTTAGCTGGGTGGTTGGAAACGTTACTTGTGAGTATTGCTGGGTCACCATTTTTTCATCTTTTCATTGGTTAAGTCGTTCATTTTCACATCATCCTTTCACCATTCATTACATTTTTTAACCATATTCCTCCATGAATATACCAAAACACCCTTACACATGTTAAAGTGGTTTATTATCATATATTTCCTTTATTTTTAATGAATTAAGAAGGATTATGCGTGTTTTTATTAATGGTGGTTTATATAGAAATTTCTTGCAGTCAAAGAACGAATTTTGGTAACAACCTCCAAGGTTGGAATATCTACGCAACTCTAGGTGAAATTATGGAACATGGGTTTTGTTCCTAAACCCATTGACATGATTTTATGTTATTTATCTCATACCTAGATCCAACGTGGCCACCTCTATCTCATGATTAACATTTTCATTCAAATTTGGAAGCATCCAACTAGACAACAATCTTTACACGTAAATTTTGGATCGATGATGAATCATGAGATTCCGCGACATGGGTATTGTGCAAAATGTGCCCAATTAGGTGATTCACAATCATATTCCTTAGAAAGTGAAAGATGAGGGATGTATGGGAATTTATTCAAAGAGGATTCTTCGAGATTTATTGTTGCGACCGTTTTTTAAACCACATGCCAAATGGAGAACCCAACTCATCAAATAAATTGATTCAACCTATTTCCAGATGTTTTATGCTAATTAAATCTTTTGTAAACATATTACATCCTATATTGGATAGTAATTTCTTGGGAGTTATTTAATTTTCCATTTTATGATTTACACAGTTCATAAATTAGGAGAATTAGTTGTGACCCATCCCAACCCTCTTCTGTATAAATATGTGGTCATGGAACATAGGAATGGGGTTGGTTATTGAGAAGAGAGATCAAATGTATGATTGTGCACTTTTAATTCATGAACATTTCATAATAATCAATGTGTTGATGTTTTGTTCATGTGCATGAGTGCTCAAGTAGTCTGATCTTTCTTTACAACATATGCCAAGATTGACATGGCCCCCATTCTCTAACATGCGTTGTGTTCATTTTCTTTCATTTGTTAGTTCAATTTTGGATTTGATTTTCTATATGCTTTCCATTATTGATTACGTTTTCCATTTGAGCACCTACATAAATCGAGCATTGAAGACGGAAGAAATAAAGTGTTTCTCGGAGTAATCACAAAATTGTTTGATTCCCTGATGCCAAACAAAGGATTGTGATCAGTGACCATAAAATGTTCTTGGAAACATAAATATAATGACCAACTCAATTTTTTTTTTTAGTATGATTTTATTACAATTGGTTTTGGTTTGTTTGGCATTATTTCCTTGTCACATAATGCATTTTAATTTATGAGCACAAACTCTTAATGATCAAATTAGTATACTAGGAACGAAGTTCTTATCGCAATTTCAATCATTGATTGTAGAAAGTTGTTATGATCTACATTTTAAACAATTACCAACCATCTTGATCCTTGAATTAAAGTTCCATTATCCTCGAGGAAGATTAATTCTGTGATTGCTTGAAGTTGTTTTTCACATAGGATTTAGATTAGTCTCTGATCATGCATAGATTTTGTTTGTATCTCACAAGCTTACGCCCCTAGATTGATAATAAAATGTAACATAAATTATACATATAATTTGCATGACATTTTTTGCATCATTTTCGGGGAGATGCTTAAGGGATTAGAGCATTGGTGGTTTGGTTCTTTCGTTCTTTCACTTTTATTTTTCTGCATATGATTTTTTTGTTGTTGTTGTAATGCCAACATTTACGACTTGGCGGAGGAGAAACGATAAAACAAGAGGTAACAACCTGTGCATTCATTTTAGTGAGTTTCTCTAAGTCCTCGTCATATTGGTGCAATGTGTTTTCTTTTAGTTTTAAAGATTCATGGAAAGAAAAAACCTAACTCATGTAAAAAGACAACTTGGTGACAACATGGTCTTAGTAGCATGTGGGAATTGAGTACATGATCATATTTTTCCTTAAGCTTGTTTGGTGTGGTGTGTTTGTTTCTGATTTCATTTATTTCTTTAAGGTACATAAGTCTTTTTTTTGTAAGAACCCCTAATACATTAATCCATTTGTGAGCAGGACCTCTAGAACAATGAGAAGAACTTAAAAATGCTCAACAATTTGTTGAGCAAGGGAGGATGTGTTGCTAGAATGATTTTCTCAAATCTCTGTCTAAAGTTTAGAGTCATTACTAGTGGTGAGTCTGCACTGCATGAAGCACTTGAAGAACAAAATATCCATGAACATACCCCACAAGTGGACTTATAATTTTTTTCCAATCCTTATCAACAAGAAGACAATATCGATGAGTCATGGATACTCTCTGATGAGGACCAAATACTAGAGCCATAAATTGAAGAGTTTCTTGGATGCTTATCATTGGATCCCTTGTGTGCTCAGAAACACGATGATCAATTTTTTGAAGAACTTCATGACATGAAAACTACAGGAAATCAAGGAAACAAGGATTATATTGAAGTTTGGTTTCAATTAGTCATTATTCTGCAACATCACTCCATATTTCAATGATTCTTGGCACCATCTCTACAAAAGTATCTAGCCTCTTATATCCTGGTATTCATTGAGGTACACTTTTCAGACTTGGATGTGAGTTTAACTGAGATCTTGTTATGTGAATGGATGCATTGGAAGTATTCCTACACTTAAAAGAGGTTTTTCTTTTTCAAGTAGAGTAGGATAATGTAGAGAAAAATAAATAAAGTAAAAGTAAAGATAAAAATAAAGATTAGTTGTGAAAACTAGGTTATTAGCGCAACTAAGAATGAACTCTAATTGAAAACCAAGATTCTGGCAGGTAAAGTTCAAACAACAAGCAATATTTCTGTTTTTTTTTCAATAAATACAAGATTTACAATATCTTGTATCTTGCTCCAAATGATCAATATTCCAATGTCCAGGGTTTATTTTTTTATAAGCATGTTGCATGGATTAGATTTAGAGCTCAGTTTATTTCAAAAGATTTCTTCTTTTGCATAGTCCAAGATTAAGAAAATCAGCTTATGCTTTGAATCCTAGATGTTTTCTCTCTATCTTAGGTTCTAGTTTCCAGCATCCAAAGTTTTTTCTAGCATTAAAACATGTTTTTAGAATCCAAACATTTATGCAAGGAAGGGCTCCAACCTTATTCAACAACGGTTCTTACAAGACTCCTCTTGATACTTTCAATATGATCAAGATTTCAAGACACAATGGTTACCAGATTACGAAGTTCCTAGAATTATAAGGATTTCAAGATGAACCTAAAAATACTTCAAAAGCATGCTAGGAAAAATCAATTGCAGGAAAAGCAAGGGTTTGTAAATGTTCCCCAACCATAATAATAATAAAAGGATTGGACTCTCAAGACACCCTAGTATATAAAAGAAGAGGTACACACTTGGCCTTTGGAATATACACATCAAGCAATGGATTAGAGGATACAACAAGAACATGAAGAGCCAAGACAAGTCTTTTTAGGACAAGAGCCAAGAGGATCATCGATACCTGTCATAAAAGGTGTCATAGGAAATTTGAATATAAAAGCAGAGAAACAAAGTATAAGATGCATTTTTTTCAATATACCATTCAATACAAACCTACAAACATAAGGTACAACAAATAATTAATTTAAAGTAGAGCTAGCAAAGAAGAACACTCATCTCGTTGAACATGATTTTATTGTACCTATTGTACTTATATTTGATTGACTTGATTGATATACAAGTATACTCGGCCATTAAGCATAGTTGAAAGGATGAATGGTCAATTCTACCTTGTTTTCATGAGGACATGTCAACCCTCAAGTGTGGGGGAGATGCATGGTTTGCATTTTGTCATCTTTTCACTAGTAAGTCATTCAATTTCACATCATATTTTCACCACTCATTACCAATTTTAACCATATTCCTCCATGAATATACCAAAACACCCTTACACATGTTAAAGTGGTTTCTTATCATATATTTCCTTTATTTTTAATGAATTAAGAAGGATTATGTTTGGTTTTATTAACGATAGTTTACACAGAAATTTCTTGCGGTCAAAGAGTGAGTTCTGGCAACAACCTCCAAGGTTGGCATATCTACACAACTCCAGGTGAAATTTCAGAACATGGGTTTTGTTCCTAGACTCGTTGGCATGGTTTTGTGTTATCTAGTTTGTACTCAGATCCAACGTGGCCACCTCTAGCTCATTATTAATGTTTCCAGTCAAATTTAGAAGCATCCATCTAGCAAACAATATTTACACGTAAATTCAAGATCGTTGAGGACGAATTAGGAGATTCTACGAAATGGGTTTTGTGCAAAATGTGTCCAATTAGGTGACCAACAGGCAAATTCCTCAGAAAGTGCATGATGAGGGTTGTATGGGCATTTATTCAAAGCGGATTCTCCCATATTTCCTATTGCAATCGTTTTCCAAACCACATGCCAAATGGAGCACCCAAATCAACAAATAAATTGATTCAACCTAATTCAAGATGTTTTATGTTAAAGAAATATTTTGCAAACGGATTACATCCTATCTTGGATAATAATCAACCCAATTTTCTAGGGGAGTTATTGTATTTGTCATTTTATGATTTACACAGTTCAAGAATTAGGGGAATCAGTTGTGACCTGTCCCAACCCTCTTTTGTATAAATGTGTGGTCCTGGAACATAGGAAGGGGGTCAATTATTGAGAAGAGAGATTAAATTTATGATTGTACACTTGTAATTCCTGAACTTCATTTCATAATAATCAAAGTGTTGATTTTTTTTGCATGTGCATGAGTGCTCAAGTAGTCTGATCTTTCTTTACATCATATGCCAAGATTGGCAAGGCACCCATTCTCTGTCATGTGTTGTGTTCATTTGCTTTTAGTTAATTAGTTCAATTGTAGATTTGATTTCCTTATATGATTTCCATTATCAATTATGCTCTGCATTTGAGCCCCTACAAAAATCAGGCATTGAAGAATGTATAACTGGAGTGTTTCTCGAAGTAATCACAAAACTTTTTGACACCCTGATGCCAAACAAAGGATTGTGATCAGTGGCCATAAAATTCTCTTGGAAACATAAGTCCAATGACCAACTCAATGATTTTTATTTTGGTTTGATTTTATTGCAATTGGTTTTGGTTTGTTTGGCATTATTTCCTTATCACATAATGCATCTTCATTTATGAGTACAAACTCTTAATGATCAAATTAGTAGACTAGGAACGAAGTACCTATCACAACAATAATCATGGATTGCATAAAGTTGTTGTGATCTGTATTTTAAAAATATACCAGTCATCTTGATCCCTGATTTAAAGAGTCATTAGCATCGAGGAGGATTAATTATGTAATTGCTTGAATTTTTTTTGCACATAGGATTTATATTAGGCTTTGAGCCTAAACAGATTGTGTTTGCATCTCACAAACTTACGCCCCTAGATTGATAATAAAATGTAACAAAAATTATACATATAATTTCCTGACAAATATCTAAGAGAAATTTTATGTGGTGCACCTTTGCTTGGGGTTGGGGATGCTACACTATGGTAACAAAGCGATGATTTACAAAACTTGGGTTGTATGGGCTGAGAACCGGGTCGAAATTGAAGCAATTGCAAAGTCTTCAGTATGGAATTGGAAGCACTTTCTCAATTTTAGAAGTTCAAATCAATGATAAATCGATTGTGAGGATGTCTTAATGCTGGCGTGAAAATAGAATCGACTACACAAATCCTAAAATCGGTCGTGAGAAGCTAATTTGAATTTTGAATTTTGGCCATTTTTTGAAAATTTGAAATTATGAAAAATTTGGGGATTTTCCATACAAAAGACGCCAGGATGATGTGGGGGTAACACATGGAAACCATGGGAATAAGTGGAAGTCCATAGGAGAGGCATGTAAAACCCCTATGCCAACACTTCATACACTAGGATCAAAGACCGGATGGTGGATGTTCGAGGATGTTCGAGACATTCGGGAACCCAGGCATTTGGAGGACCAAACTATGAGATCTTTAGTCGAGTCCCAGATCTTGGATGCAGTGAAAAATGGTGGTAGAACTATCATTTAATCCGACTCATCAAATTCGATCACCCCCAACTATCAGTCATTGAATCTATCAAGAACGAGCAGCAGTGGAGACATTCAAATAATTGGGCATTTGGAGTCCCTCGAGGTAAATTTCTATTGAATGGGTTGTATGTTGCATAATTAGCCACCTTAGTGCCATGTTAACACCACATGTCGAGGGATGTGGCATATGATGTATATTTTCATAAAGGCATGCCAAGATGGCAATATCACAGTTTTGGCGGGTGATGTGGAAGCCATGTTGGAAAGGGCATCAAGTTGTGGGGGCTAAAATAGATCTCAGTCATTGGATCTAAGGGCCTATGGATCTTGATCATTGATTTGGTGCGAAGCTACTAAGTTCCAAGATAAGATCCGGAGGGAGTCTCTGCCCCAGATATTTAGAATAACCGATATCCGGAGGAACCTTGTAGTGGCTTGAAGAGGAAGCCCAGATCCATGGTGCCCGATTGGGAAAGGTTTTTCTTTGGGGTTCCAGGTGAAAGGATAACCAGACCACCGGAAAAAAAAAACTTCATCATTTAACCTTTAAATAATTATGAATACCGGTGCTTGGTTGGGGTAAAGTTCCAACGTAGAGTTCCACGGGCCCGAATAACCAAACCACGACAACCAAGAAGTTTTATGTATATCAACCTTGGGGATCCATTGGTTCCCTATTGGGGTAAGGTCTTGGGATAAGTTTCCACTAGTCGAATAACCATACCACCCACAACCAAGGGGGTTTTTATTTGTGTCAACTTATCCATTGGATCCTGGTGCCCAGTTGGGTAAAGTTCTGCCCCTGGGTTCCGCCTGTCAACTTGTGGGGTATGCCATTAGCTATTGGTCAAGACATGCCATGTCAACAAGACATATCAGTGCCACATAATATGACATGTGTCATGCCATGTCAATAGGGTGAAAGATCAACAAGTTTGTAACATTTTTTTGAAAATTCGTCTAAATTTGGGGAAAATGCAGAAAATTCCAGACATCCATAAATTTTTAATTAGAGCTCAAAATTGAGAAAATGAGCAGTCATTGGAAAGCTAAGGAGGATTAGAATTAACATGTTCACCCATATTTTAGAGATTGTAAATGGGATGTTAATTTCCTATATTTGTATGTATCCTTAATATAACACACTTTCTATTGGTTACACATTGTGCAGACTTGAAGTCGTAGTAAAAAATACCAGCATGAAGATCATTGAGGTAGAAGATACTCATGATGATGAAGTTAGGGGATTGAATTTCAGTCGAAGAGATGCTGAGAATGAATCTAATGGGCACTAAGGGAAGAGAAAGGAATATTGATCTGGTGGAGAAAATTAAGAGCCTACAAAGAGATGTGATGAGCTACAAAGTTGACAATGAAAAGCTTATGAAAGCTCAAGAGCAACAAAACTGCATCAAAACCAAGTTGTTGTAGATATTGAACAACTTGCAAAAGAAGATAGATAAGGAAGTCGATTCAGGGAAGGAAACCAATCACATATCTCATTCCAGGAGGGAATAAACTAGAAGTGATGGTAGATATCAACATCACTCACCAAGACACTTAGCTGCAAGAGAAAGGAGTAGTCCAAGTCTGTCTCATGTCAGACAACATAAGAGGACGAATGGAGTGGATGAACTACAAGGGAAGATGATAAATATAAAGCCTCCTACTTTTGATGGTGAGCATAAGAAGGATGAGGATGTAGAATCATGGTTTATAGGAATGAGGAAGTAGTTTTAGTTGCATGCTTATTCCTCTCAAGCATAAGCTAGAATTGCAATTTACCAATTAAAAGGGAAAACATCCATGTAGTGGGACCAATTTGTGCAAGTCAAGAAAATTGATGAAAAAAAGATCACATGGAGACAATTCAAAGGGTATTTATAGAAGAAATAATTGTCCAAATGTTATTATGACATAAAACTACAAGGAGAACACCTAATAGTGGAGGTTTTTAGTGATACAAAATTTGATTTTTTTTTTCAAAAAAACCTCTGCTACAACCTCCTCTATTGGTTGTGGAGGTTTTAGCAGATGTTCCATATAACTAAAAAAATTTGGGCACACAGAGGTTGTAGCAGACATTTTTTTTGGGTGCTTTTATTGTCAAAACGCACCAATGCACCATTAAATACAATGCCCCGGTGCATACCTAAACATAAAACACACTGGAACTACCTTACATAAAATTCCTTGGAATGTACATAAAACCAAAAATGCATCGGTGTGCCATTACATAAATTCTCGGTGCATACATAAAAAAAAGGCATTGGTTTTCCATTACATGAAATTCCCTAGTGCGTACATAAAACGAAAACACATCGGTTTTCCATTACATTAATGACATTAATGCCCCGGTGCGTACAAAGGATGTAAACACACTGGTGCGTTTATAATTATTATGCCATGAATTCCCATTTTGTTGTATGCAACACTGGTGCACTTTTTTTTATGTCTATCTTGGTGCTTGTATAATTCGTACGTGTTGGTGCCTGTATTACTCTATGCACCAAAATGTACTGAAATTTCAAATATTCGAGGTGAGATGTCGACGTTTCATAAACTCTTACACAGTTTTCTCCAGAAATTTTTAGCTATTGTTATTCTTTGTTATGAAACACCGATGGTTTTATTACATATAAATAACTGGTGTGTTTATTTTATTTAAAGCACCGATGTTGTTATTATATTTAAAGAACTGGTGCACAGTTATCACATGTTGACCATAAAATTCTAAAATGATATATATTATTGCATGTTATTTACACTAGTGCTTCAATATAATTAATATGCATCGATGCTTTAATATGCTTAATATGAACCAATGCGTATAACCCCTTTAAAAGCACCAATTTCTCTATTATTTTAGGCACCATTTTGTGAGTTCATAAGAATGCATCGATATGTGTTTATTTAATTAATTGTTTTTTTTTTCAATTATTTTTTATAATAATAGTGTTTTTTTTATATTTTTGTTATTGCATTTTGATATAATGATTGCATTAATGCCTTATTCAACGAATAACACCTCTGTTAATTGTAACAATGCAAATCATTCACATATTAATTAATCAATTATTTGCAACAATGTAAATCCTTCACATATTAATTAATCAACAACGCAACATTTGACAACATTTGACAATGCAATAAAATAACAAAGCCATTTTATTATAAAGTGAGCACCAGATCGCTACCTCTGTACAATGTGCACCGGTGTGATTTTCCTGTGCAATGCTCACCACGTACCACATAAAAGTTTTTTGATAAAATCACTGACAACGATAGGGTTGAAAAGGCTTAGGATTCGATGCAATGAGTGGTACCATTACAACGGATACCAAACGCCCCATATGCAGCTAAATAAACCCTATAAAATTCTATTGTTTAAAAAAATAAACCTTATAAAAATCTATTGCTTAAAAAAGGGAACAAAAAAAAACCAAGAAAGCTAGGGCTTCCAATATCAAAGGTAACTATGAAACCCTTTTATTTTTTTTAACATGCATTGAAAATAGTTCAAATCCAATAGGAAAAGATTGAAATGATCAGTAGAATGAAATCATACTTGAAATTTCTTCTCTGCAGATCTGTATGTGCCCTACAGATCCCTTCTAGATTTGGATCTTCAAAAAAACCTACCCACTCCAAAGTCTTTCATGGTAGATCTCTCTTCCACAAACTTACCCTCTAAATTCTTCCAAAAAAAGAAATAATGAATAGTGTTTTAACAAATACATTTCGAAAAATGAAATTCCCTCTCTTTTTTTGTTGTGTTTTTCACTATATATAGCGTATCGGTGTGCTACAAAGCACACTAGTGCACTTTGTATGTAAAAATACTCAGTAAACTATATATTTAAAAAATAAAATTTTTCTTCAAATCGGTGTGCCACACAGATTAATGTGCCCCGGTGCGTATATACGTAAAAACACATCGATACCAATTTTATTGAAAAAATATAAATGTAAACCTCCGCTGTTAAAATTTATGGATATTTTACTTGGCATAGGTTCTAAAGAGGTCACGACACTGGTGCATTTCATAGTGTAGTGCACTGGTGCATTCTATATATACAAACTCACAAGTGCATAAGAAAATAATTAAAAGCACCGATAACTTTAATATCAAATTCATTCACGTATTGATTACAGTTTTGGGTCAAATGCACAGAAAAGAAGGTTATAATATCAAATGGCCAATACTTCAGATTCCAGCTAATTTTGTATCATTGTAATTTTTCTCCCACACTGTTTGAAGTAAGTCTATAGACTAGGGGGTCTGTGGTTATGGAGCACTTTTTCCGCATGTGGCTGCGGTTTTACCAGTTTCTTTCACTAGCCTGTGGTTAATCTTTTACTCCTCCCATTTACTGCTCATGGCCCGACCTTCTCCCTCTCCCCTTTCCCGGTGGCCTTTCCTGACACCTACTCGACCATGGAGGATTTCTTGGTGACAGCACGGACTTCTGGTGCTTCAAAGAAAACTATGGTGGATGTCATGGAAGAGGAGTTTGTGGCAAGTGGAGGACCCCTCGAATAGTTGGCGGGCACAAGGGACTCTACTCTTTTCCTTTCTATTCCTCCTCAGGATAAACTAGTTTCCCCTCCTTTTCCCTCTCTACTCGAAGGACTATTGTTTGGAGATTTTATAGAACCTTGGTTGTCGGGGCCTTCGACTTCTACAACAGTCGTTTTACCCCCGCTTAGTCTGCTTCAAGCTTCTAACTTAGATTGGGTTAACTCTATTACAGGAGGACTCTCCCACCCTCCCCTCTAGAATTCCCTAAACCGTTCCCTCTCCAGTAATGACATAGACCCCTTAGTCTTTTCTAAGTTAGGACCTACTGTAGCCCCCTCTTTCCCCTTAAATAAGGGTTTCATTTCTGCTTGGATTAAACTGGATGAGTACAATGGATATGAGTAGACTTTCTCCACCAGGGAACCCTTAAAGAAGCACCCAACTACCTCAGAAGGATCTACTCAAGCCAGATATTTAGGGTCCAGACTGAAGAGGAAAAGCTTAAAGAATAAAGGAAAGGTTGGAAATATGGCTCTCGAAGAAGACACAGAGATCAATCAGGTCACCCATATGGAAAAACAAACGATTGTTGGGCGATTGAATGGAAGAATTTTTACGGTGAAAACTATTTGAGACTGGATTCATTCTGCTCGAAAGGATGATCTTGGATACTTACCGGAGCTGGTGGAATTAGACATAAACCAGTATGATTTTCCTTTCCAAAATAGTGAGCATTCCAAATAGGTGCTAAGCAAATCATGGAGCATCAACAAATCTTCGCTTCTTCTCAAACCTTGGAGTCCGCTTTTTGACGCAAGCACAGAACATCTTGACAAAATTCTGGTTTGGGTAAGACTACCAGCACTACCTTTCCATCTCTGGTATTTCAATTACTTCAAAAAAATTGGGAATTTCTTAGGAGTCTTCTTGGATGCGAACATGACTTTTGAAGAAACAAAACAAAGGAAAGTATCAAGAATTCTGGTAAATTTGAATGTAAGGGAAGGCCTTGGTGAATATTTGGATCTCAGTTGGGGAGCATACATTTATGTTAAAAAATTGGACTATGAGAACATACCTTTCAGGTGTCGAAGGTGTCATCAATATGGACATCTTATCAAGAATTGTAAGCTCCCTTTAAGGACTAGAGGAACAATGTATGGAAGGTACAAATATTCTCAGAAGTTTTCTGGCTCAACAGATTCCGTTCTCATCTCACAAAGGGAGCAGGGAAGCCAAACTGATAAACTTACATAATATATGTCTGTATCTTTTTTCCAACCTTACTCAGAGATGGATACTAAGAGACTGGCTCAACAAAATCCAGTTTTGGCAGAAACCACTTCCTTCCCGATCACGGGTACCTCCTCTAACCCTGCCCCTTCTATTACTATTTTAATAAATAATTTGTCTATAAAAGGTCATGAGTGGTTGTTCTTTGCTTCCCTTCCCCCACTCCCTCCCTTGGTTACTGTCCCCGCCTCCCTTTCGCCTCCCTCCTCGCTCCCTCCCTGCCCCGCCCCTTCTCCAGATTCCTCTACATTTGTCCTACCCTTGGAGCCCCCTGCTTCGCCTTCTTCCCCAACCTCGGAGGATTCCACTACATCCTCGACTGATACCTCCTCAAGACGTTATTTATTAAGATCCCTGAACAAAGAACACTTAGGAGGATTATCCTTGGACCCGATTCTAGTAGATAAAAGTGGGAGAGGAAGGAAATCCCTCATCTCAAAGGCTCAGAAGAAATCCAAGATCAATCTTTTAGCAAGAAAACAAGTCTCTATTGAAAGGGTGCTTAGAGCAAGGTGAACCCTGGGAAAGGGGCCTTGATGAAGCACTGCTCCTTCAATTGTAGGGGATTTTTGGGCCCCCTCAAAAGACCAGCCCTAAAAAGGATGATCCTCATAGAACATCCGGATGTCCTTCTCATTCAAGAAACCTTGGGGGAAGGGGTGAAAGTTTACAACAGACTCTTTGTGCTACTACCAGATTGGAGTTTCATTACATTGGATTCTATCGAGAGATCAGGAGGACTTTCAATTAGATGGAACTCCCATACTATAAAATTCATCAACTCTTGGGGTTTTGACTCTAGACTTGGTATCACAGTTATCTCGAAATAACTTGAATAATCCCTCCATATTTTAAACATCTATGGTCCCTGTCATAACATAGGCACATACTGGGACACTTTCTTCTCCAAGTATTTATTAAAAGAAAAACTCTTAATCTTGGGAGGAGACTTAAACTTCTCTTTGGGTTTTAAAGAATTTTGGGGAAATCATGTGAGATCGGATCCCCTCTCTAGTTACTTCACACAAAAACTAGAGGAACACAATTTTTTGGATATTGAGCCGGTCAAATTCAAACCTACTTGGAGAAATAACAGAGTGGGAGAAGACAACATAGCTAAAAGATTGGACCGTTTTCTGATAAAGGATACACTACTTGAAAAATCCTTTCATTTGAAACAATGGATAGAACATGGGGGAATCTCAGATCATTATCCGATTTTCCTTGAATTAAGAACTGGGATGAATAAGCCACCCAATCCTTTCAAATTCAACAGAACTTGGCTCAATGACGACACTTTTTTAAAGTTGGTTAAGGAGAATTGACGAGTATATAACCCAGAGAAAAATGGGGCGACAATTTTACAGTTTGTTAAAAACCTTCACATAATCAAAGAGAAAACAAAGAACGGGTATCATTAGAAAATTCTAAAGGAGGATTTGGAACTAAAAGAGTTGGAATCACAGTTAAGACTTATCTCAGAAGAAGAATGTGGAGGTTTTGACTGAACAAATGCCAAATTAAATCTTCTTAAATTGGAAGAAAGGAGAAACATACACTTAAAGGAAAAAGAAGAAACCTGGAGATTAAAAAGCAGAGCCACATGGCTGAAGAGTGGAGATGAGAACGCAAAGTTATTCCAAGATTATGCAAAGAGAAGGAAATGCTCAAACTCAATTTGGCAGCTAAAAGATCATGATGGAAAAAAGGAGCATACATTTGAAGGAATGGCAAGAATTGGAAAAAACTTCTTCCAGGACCTCTACAAAGCAGAAAACAAGGCCACTATTGAAGAAGTGATTCGAGTGGTACAGTACTTTCCTTGTTTTACATGTGAGGAAGACAACAAAATGCTTATGGAAAAGGTAACCTTAGAAGAACTTAAGATTGTATTGAAAAGTTTTCAAAAGGAAAAAATCCCAGGACCAGATGGATGGACAATTGAGTTCTTTCTGGGTTTCTTTGATGTTATTGGACAAGACATACTCAGCTTAGTTGAATAGACAATCCTTTATGGACAAATTCCACTTAGTTTGAATTCAACCTTCATTGCCCTTATTCCAAAAAAGGATAATCTGGACACCCTGGATGATTTAAGGCCAATTTCTCTGTGCAACTGTATCTACAAGATCATTTCCAAAGTCTTAGCAACAAGACTTAAGAGAGTACTTTCTGATAAAATATGTTTTGAACATTTTGGGTTGTTGGAAGGCAGACAGATTCATGAAGCAATAGGAGTGGCACAAGAAGCCTTACACAACATAAAGACCAGGAAGCTAAAGAATGTGGTACTAAAAATTGATCTATACAAAGCCTATGATAGGGTAAATTAGCTCTATATCCAACTACTTTTAACGAATTTAGGCTTCACAATTCCTTTTATCAGATGGATTATGTGTTGTATTACAACGGTGTCTTTCTCAGTGCTCATAAATGGTTCGGTTACGACCTTTTTTAGACCTGAAAGGGGCTTAAGACAAGGTTGTCCACTTTATCCACTCGTTTTCCTTCTCATTGTTGAATGTCTAAGCAAGGATGTAGCAACAAAAAAATGGTCTAGGTTCTTACAAGGTATCAATATCTCAAATAATCTACATATTACACACCTTCTCTTTGTAGATGACATCCTTGTCTTCACCATAGGAATAAGAGGGGAGGCAGAGACTCTCAATAACATTGTGAATCTTTTCTCCAAAGCCACAACAATGATTATAAATGAAGGAAAGTCTACCCTTACCACCTTTTGCCTCTTAGAAATGGAAAAAAGTCGTTATCGACTTTTCTTCCCTTTTGAAGAGAAAACTATCGATGAAGGTCTAAAGTACTTGGGATTCAATTTGAAACCAAATGATTACAGGAAGGAGGATTGGACACGGCTTCTCAAAAAATTAGAGAAAAGGTTAAGTTCTTGGATTCATAAATGGCTTTCCAGTTATGACAGATTGGTTCTAGTAAAATCAGTATTGGAAGCCATCCCAGTATTTTGGATGTCTCTGTCTTGGATACCAAGAGGAACTTTGGAGGCAGCTAGAAAAATCGCTTTCAGATTTATGTGGAGTGGAAAGAAAGATATAAATGTGACCCCTTGGGTAATATGGAAAAGGATTGCAGTCCCAAAGGATTTAGGAGGATGGGGCTTAAAAAATATACATGTTTTCTCGAAAGCCTTAGCTGCTAAAGGCGGATGGTGCCTACTCTCTACAAATAGCTTCTGGACAAGGGTTGTCACAAAAAAGTACATTGAACTAGATCCAATGGAATCTTGGATCAGACAAGCTTAGAAAAATTTCAAAGGAGCTTCGACGATTTGGAAGGAAGTTATAAAGTCCTTCCCTGTTATAGGGAAGAATCTTGCTTGGAAGGTAGGAAACGAATTTTGGGTAAGGTTAGGGGCAGATCCCTGGATGGGAAGCGAAGGAAAACACTTACTTTCAAACCATCTATTATTTACCTTAAAACAAAAAGGACTGGGTTCCTTAAACTCGCTTGCTGACCAGGCTTCCACTAATATTTAGGCTCAAGGGTGGAAATATTCCACTGCTCTTGACTTAAACATTGAGGAATCAACAGAATTGGAGAGATATCTAACAACCCTAAAAACTTCACAGATCAGGATAAGAGAATAAGAAGATGAATTGGTGTGGGACAGAAATGATTTAGGCATCTACACCCCAAAGGAAGGATATTTACACTTAATACAAGAACCATCTCAAGTTGAACCAGTCTGGTGGTGGAAAAATATATGGAATATCAACGGCCCTGCTAAGTCAAATTTTTTCTGGTGGAGCGTTCTATCTAACAAAGCCCCAGCCTGGGATTTACTCCAGAAAAGAAATTTTGTTGGACCAGGTAGATGCTCACTGTGAAAATCAGAGGGAGAATCGACACAACACCTTTTTCTTGAATGCTCATACCTAAATATGGCCCAGACAAAAGTTTCAGGTACTTTGAAGTTCTTTTTCTAGTGGGAAGGCCACACCTTAGAACAAGCCTGGAAGAACCGGTGGGAAAACCCTTCTTACAAAAGTTACAGATTAATCCCTTTGCCGATCACATGGGGAGTTTGGCTAGCAAGAAATTAATCCATCTTTAATGAGGTGACTATAGCTCCTGGAATAACCTCACTAAACAGTCTGGAAATTTTCTCCTTCTTTCCATCGAAAGAAAGAACCAAGAACAGATTGATAAAAGAAGTAATAATTGAAAAATCAGCACCTTGGGGTTTTTTTGACTGAGCATCCCAAGAATACACCTGTGGAGGAGAAGGTTTACTATACTTCTCAGAAACGTAGTACTACACCTTAATGTCTGGACTGGGAAATGGAACAAATATTTATGCTGAATTAATGAGCCTCAAACTGCTCATGGCCTTTGCAATAGAAAAATATTGCAAAAGTTAATAGTTTTTGGAGACTCAAATAATGGAATAAATTGGATAAATGGGACTCAAAGATGCAAAAATATCAGACTTTCCAATATTGTGAAAGACATAAAAACAATGTAGAAAGTTTTTGATTCTTTTTCCTGTCAACATGTCCACAGGGAAATAAATGAAGAAGTAGACAGGGCTTCGAAAAAGGGCACACACATGGAGGTGGGCCATTGGAAGATCACAGAGTTCATAAATGAACAAATACAAGAACAACAAAGATTTTTTTTGTAAATGAATGAAGCTTTTAAAGTTGTCAAGATTTTGGTTTACAAAATCTATGAAGGATACTATGGATAAAAAAGACAGAACTACATGCTCTGAAGCATTACAGTTTTATTGTAATGATTTTGTAAAATCCTACGAGATGAAGAAGATAGAACTACATGATATGAAGTATGCATGCATACTATATCACATCAATACACCATTAGGTGTATCTACAAAATGTAATTTTGATTATCATAATGAAAATCACGCTTTTTCCTAAGGAAACAAAAAGTCTATAGACTATATTTTATTAATGCATGTGCATTTGAATAATTGTTAATTGAAATTTATAGGATCATAAATCAGGATCGAGTTCGGATGAACAAGATATTCCACTTGTGCAAAAAATTTGCAAGCGCTTATCAGAAGAAACATACCACATGCAAATGTTTGATGAAAATTGACTACTCCTTTACCCTGCCAATTTTAATATGTCATATTCCAGTAACCTGCAGCCTGGCCCAATGGTATTATACCATGAATAGAATCTCTTTTATGACACACTGGTGGTATGTGGTTTTTCAAAATGTAAAGAGTTGAAGAAGAAACCTCAATGTGTCACATTGTCCCATTATATTAATGATCGACTATCCAAATTTGATGGTCTAATACCTCCCACTTTGATCAAGAATCCAATATGTGATATAGAAAAGACACATAGGTACACTTCCATATGCTCATTTTTTGAAAAGTTGGAAGCCATATCAACTACGTTTCATCCTAAATTGGCCAATTCGTCTCCTTCTTTTGAGTAAACGGAGAATTCTCATAGTGAGTCAAAGTATGATATCAATACTACCCAAAATATCACTATTAGGAGATCCAAAAATGTGTATGAGCTAAGAACAAAAATGTCCAAGCACACACCAAAGTCTGTTCAATTGTTGGAAGGTAGCGATGAATTCCCTCTTCCTATCCATGTTCAAAGTAAATACCAAACTTTCTACCACCGAGCTTTGTATGGTGCTTGGTCATCTTCCATGGTTGTGCCCGATGTTGGAACCAAATTCTCTTTTGTGGTAATAATTATATGATTTTCAAGTCTAAAATAGATGTTGCAAATCTTAGGTTTATCCTTTCACATGTATTCGTTCCTCCCAAACAATCAATGGCACTTATGTCATTTTGTGGTCCTCTTTATAGTCGATCTGATTACTTGAATATTGTCAAATATAAACATAGCATTTCCATGTATAGTATGTGCATCGATGGTTATGCTTCTGGAAATTTTAATAGGAAAAACTTGTTATATATCGATGGTCATCCAACAAAGTTACCAACTTAATGAGAACTGTGACCTCAAAACGAGAACTCTAGCCCTTAAAACCCATATTTTTGCATAAAAAAACATGAAAATCAACCCCCAAATAAAAAAGGGGTGCTACCGGTAACATCATTTTTTGTAACCAGGTCAAAATTACAACTTTTTTCAAGCATGAGCTTAAATGATCAAATGGTTGCTCAAAAAAACTTTAAAATCAACCCCCAAATCAAAAAGTGATGCTATTGATAGCACCATTTTTTGTAACCGGGTCAAAATTACAATGTTTTTCAAGCATGGGCTTAAATTATCAAATGGTTGCTCAAAAAAACTTTAAAATCAACCCCCAAATAAAAAAGTGGTGTTACCGACGAGTTTTTCTAACTCGGTCAAAATTACAACTTTTTTCAAGCATGGCCTTAAAACATAAAACAACTTCTTAGAAAAACCTTAAAATCAACACCTAAATAAAAACGTGACGCTACGTAAAGCAATTTTTTTTTTCTAAACGTTAAAATTGCGGCTAATTACGATCTAATTGAAATTGTGGCCTTGACAACAAATCCCTACACAAATAAAAAAACCCAATATATATATATATATATATATATAAATTTAATTTTTTTAGATCTTTATGAATGTTTTTTGGTTTAAATTTTATATTTTAAGTTTTTAATACAAATTTTTTGTTGTTGTAATTTTAAGGTTTTTTAACGTATTTTTGTTTATTTATTTATTTATTTTGTATTAAAGTTTTTATTTTAAGTATTTTAATTTGGGGTTTATATATATATATATATATATATATATATATATATATATATATATATTTTTAATTTTTTTGTGTTTTTTTTTCCACATTTTTAAAGTTTTTTTGAGCTATAATTTTTTTATTTTTTATTTTTATTTATTTTTATTTTTTATAACTTTTTTCTTAATTTTCTCTCTCTATATATAGTTTTTTCTCTATAGTTTTTTTAGGTTTTTCTTCAATGATTTTTTTTAATATAAATTTGTTTTTAAAATGTGTGTTTTTTTTAATTTCATTTTTTTTTTTGTTTTCTTAGTTTTTTTTTAGTTTTTAATTGATAAAAAAATGAATTATATTTTTTTGCTAAATATTTAAAAATAGTGTTATTTAATTACAATTATTTTCTATGTATTGAAGTAAAAGTAAAAAAATGTGTTAAAAATAATATTTTCCACTATATTTAAAAAGTATGGAAGCATAAATTAATTAAGAACACATAATTATATGAAAAATATTAATTTAAAAAAAAAAATGGTGTACACCATTTTTAACATTGGATGAAGCATGGAAACATGATTAAAAACATCATTAAACAAAAAAAAATAGAAAAGTTTGAAAATAGATGAAAAAACACATTGAGAAAAAAAAATTGAACAATTTGAAAATAAATGAAAAAACAACCATCTAAAAAAAAAGTGGAAACATTATGTATCAGAAAATTTAAAATATCAAAAAACCACCTAAAAGGGGAGGGGGGTGCTACCGGTACTATTTTTAAAAACAGGGTAAAAAACTTGACCCCAAAAGTCACCATTTTTAAAGTTGGTAACTATGTTGTCCACGAACTCATGGGAACATTGCAATGTTCATATATAGCTGTAAGGCCTCATTATTTAGTGCAAATTGTTCCTTTGAGGAACACTCAAATGAAAAATAGTTATTTATGAAAATGAAGGCATCTGGATTTATTGTTGTGCATGCAATACCATAGTTTATCTCTCGGTTACGATTTGTTAATAAACTATAACTTCCGTATACCACCAAACACTCGTCGAAAACATCTTGTGTTGGGTCTACCTTTAGATGTTCCCTTGGGACGCAAGAAAAAGATGATTGAGTAATTGTATTTTTTCATTTTCAATGGAACTATTGTAAATGGATTGCTTAATTTGACATGTGTTTTATAAAGTGGTTAGTTGCATGTTACATTAATTACATCAAATATGGGGACTATGCTCCCTCTAATTTCCACAAATGGACTTTTATTAATTTTATTTATTGAGTTTGCTTAATATTTTTTATATTTTTAAATATTAATATTAA
>ML843036.1:18168-40996 GCA_009831015.1 Picea engelmannii
AAGCTTTCCATCCCCCAATAATCCTTTTCTCAATGCTATAATTCCAATTGAGCTTGTGGTGAATATCAATTCCAAGATATTTGTATGAAGTCACTTCCTCCAAGTTGTTGTTGCCATATACGAAGGTATCATAAGGGATCTTACTGGATTTAATAATCATGACCTTAGTCTTATCAGTATTAACAATCATACCCATATTGGAGAAAAAATCCTCGAGGATTCTTAGTTGGTTTTCAAGATCATGGGGACTCCTTTCCATAAGAACGATATCATCGGCATAAAGAAGAAGATTGATGACTATACCAATGAGAGTAGGGCCGACACAACATGGTTTTTCCAAGCAATCTTCTAACTTGTCAATGTATATGCAAAAGAGGGTAGGGGACAAGGGACAACCTTGTTTGACTCTGATATTGCAGTTAATCTCTTTTGACCAGCCCTTAGTATTTTTAAACTTAACAATAATGTTCACATACATCCTCTCATACATCCTTATTGCAGCAACCCTCAACTCGAGAGACACTTTTATCTCTTCCAACATATTCCAAAGGTTTTTCCTATGAACCATGTTAAAATCTTTTCTAGCAAAGAAAACAAGTAAATACTAGGACTTCTCGGGCGGTCACCCATCCCAGTACTGCTCTAGCTTGAGAGAGCTTAACTGTGGAGTTCTAATGGGATTTGATGCATTAACACTATGTTAACCATCCCCATTTAAAGGGAAATAAATATATTTAACCATCACCATTTTTTGTTCAACCAGAAAGGATAAACATCATATTTCTACACTGCAAAAGTGTCACTGAACTGTGTCGGATTAATTAAAGTAACATGCAAAATGCTTCATACACACATCTACCACTTGATATTGTCTTTGAGGACATGTGCCTATGCACAAAACACATTAAATGAAGTGTGAGACTAATTGCAAGAAAGAAGTAGTATTGTTTCCTTAAAGTTAATGTCAAGATGCCACTAGTGTGAAGTAGAAGTGTATAAATGACGGTGAGAATGTAAGTTACATTACAAGAAAATAGGTCATTAGTGCGAGGTTTTTACCAAATTTTAATGTATTTTTCAAGTTGAAGCATTTTCTTGATGTAGAAGATGATATTAATTTATTATTTTTTTTCTTTTTCTAAGTGTTAGGTTTATGATTAAATTTAGTGATGGATAAATTAAAATTTATGGAAATAAAATCAAAAAATGGTAAGGAAATGTTGGGATTTGAATCCAAATCATTAATCAAAAGGCAACTGTTTTACTTGAGCTACATTCCCACAAAAATATACCATCAAAAGTGTTAATCTAACCCAAAAAAATATACCATAAAAAATGTTAATCTAATCGAAACTGAACTAACCTAATGCAAATTAAAATTTATATAAACAAAAATGAAAAATGCTAAAAACTAAAAATGGAAATGGAAAATGGTAAGGAAATGTTGGATTTGAACTTAGATCACTTACCAAAATGAAACAACTCTATTTGAACTACATTACCTAAAAAAACTACCACTAAAAGTGCATATCTAGATTAAAAATAACCTAATCTATGCATGCAAACAACTAAATAATCTAAATCTGAGATAAATATTAGCATTTAATACTAAATAAAAATAAGTGAGATAAATATTAGCATTTAATACTAAATAAAAAATAAGTAATAAGAGATAGATGAGTGTAAGGGTTTGAACCAAGATATTCATACCGAAATGCAAGGTCCACCTTAGGCCACACCCATGAATTGGATCTACACATTAAATAGACTTCCCAAGATGCCATTTTTTCTTGTCCCCGTCATTAAACTTGTGACAAGAAAACAACAATGAACATTAGCAAATTTAAAGAGGATGGAAGTAGGAGAAGAGAAGGGGGAAGTTATTACCTTCCTTAAGAAGGTTTCTTCACGAAACTCTAACCTCCATGCATGAAACTCTAAACTTGCAATCCAAAACAACAATCAACTTTAGCAAATCAGTAAAGTAAAAGAAGAAGGGGAGAGAGAAGGAAAAGAAATGACAAAAGAATGAGAAGATAGCGTTTGAAGAGTTTTATAAGGTAAAATAAAATATTTTAATTAAAATAATAGAAATACACTCACAATTAAGAGAATTAAGATAAGTAGCTTATTTTTATTTCCTGAGTTTTTATAAATTTATTTTTATAAAGTTTCCCACTTTTATTTAGCTATCCAAGAAACCTAGCACTAAAATCTATGCTAAATATGATGCTACACTTGATGCTAAACCGATTTTAAAATTTAACTCATGTCATAAAACAACACTGATTTTAGCAACATGCCCTGAAATAATGCTTAATTTTCCCAAAAAAAAAAAAAATAATAATAATAATAATAATAATGTGTTAAAAGTGATGTTAATGATGCAATTTTTTTTGTAGCGTCGAACTATCAATATTCCCTTCCTTTTTCTAATGGTATACAATGAATGTATTCTCATTCCAAAAGCAACTAGAAAATGCTCTTACCCAAAGCCATGTAATGTAAACCCGAGCCATTTAACGTTCTTACCGTGTGAATAATTTTTAGTTAATTTTTTTATTTTTGAAAATGATTTTTTATTTGCATTTAACCATAGCTTTATTTATATTAAATAAGATTTGACTTCTTATTAAGATTTGTATTACTATGAAGTAAGATTTGGCTTCTTATGGCATCAAGAGAAACTAGTATTAAAGAGATTGTAATGTCTCTTTCATCTATAATCATTATAGGTTGGTCTAATATAATATATTAAGAAAATAAAAATAAAAAATAATAATAAATTTAATGTTATGCAAATAATTAATGCACTCTAAGTGAGTTTAATAATTAAGAACGTATGTTTCATCCTTAAAGGTTATAGGTTCAAATCCAAAGGGGGTGGGGTAGTCTAAGTGGGTTTAATAGTTAAGAACGTATGTTTCATCCTTAAAGGTTATAGGTTCAAATCCAAAGGGGGGTGGGGTATGTATATCTCAGGAGACATTAGCACTCAAGTCCCTGAGCAAAGGGGGGTCCCTTGTCCCACAAACAAGGGGTATCATACACCAATTGGTGTCTTGCTTGGTCGTGACCTTAAAATAGATTATTATTATTATCAAAACACACACTAAGGAGGATCCATTTTTACTCTAGAGATGTGACATTTTAGTACAAGAAGAGATCTTTTTTTCAGCAGAAAAAAATTCCTCAATTATATTAAAATAATATAATTTGTTCTCATGTCTGGATACAACAACCGATAAGGTAGAGCTGGTCAAGAAATCTTCCACCAACAATTGGATAGTCCAATTCGATGGAGGAAGAGTTTGAGTTACAATTATTGATGAAAAGAGTAGATACAACAAGTCTGAAATGAAGAGAGAGTAATGTAGCAAAAGAGAGTGTCACAGGTGTTGAATCAAGGAAAAACCAAAATATGAAAGTATATGTTGAAGCTGCTTGCAAGGATTGATAGAGGTAGTCTTAGAAGATTTTGATCACATGAGAGGGGCCCTTATGGCCATCCAGCCAAAGGTTGTATGAAATCTGGCCAGCGGCTTTTTGTAGAGCTGACTTGGAGAGAAGATATGTCTCTCTATTGAATTCCCGCAAAGTGTGTGTAAAGATGAGTTCCTTAAAGTGTCATTGGAGAATTCTGATGCAGTCCATCCAGGCCAAGAGAGTGATCGATTGGAACTTGCCATTGTGATTCATCCATTCTATGATAACGCTAGAATCGCCAATGAGATGGAGGCGATCAATATTTAATCTTGTGGCCAAGTGAAGGGTGGCCTAGGCACCCAGTAGTTTAGCCCTTGTGTTGGTGCCCAGGCCATAGTTGAAAGTCCATCTGTAGATTGTGGTTGTGTTTATTTTGATCAGACCACCCGCTCCACTCAAAGTATCACGGCATTGGGCTGCACCATCAAACCACCCCGTAGGGAAATCCTCAACTATGTGTGGGTTTTTTAAGATTTGTTTTTCCCCTTATAAGGATGAATACCTCTCCACAAATGATATAGGCCAAGTAATTTGTAAACCACAAAGATGACCAAAGGAGAAATGTCTTTGAAGATCTTGTTATTTATGGTCAACTAGATGTACCAAATGACCAATGGAGGAAGAAACTTATGAGTGTGCTCGCTGGAAAGCCAATGTGTGAAGAAAACTGATAGAGAGGTCCCATTCCAGACAGATGTAATGTTGAGGTCATTAGCGATCTTGTCCCAGACACATTGGGTAAAATGGCAATGGATGAAGAGGTGATTGACAGATTATGCATCCCTGTTGCAAAGTTGGCAGATGTTTGGGCCCATCCAACCCTTCCTGAGTAAGTTATCCCAAGTGGGGATTTTATTTTCATTTGCAAGCCAAATGAAGAGTTTGATCTTGAGTGGGATTTTCCAGATCCATATTTTTTTGCATCAGTCAAGGATAATGTTATGGTATGTTGTAATAGCAATGGTCGTGTAGATGTTTTTTACTGTTGTGTGTCCCGAGCTGTCGTCACCTGCCCACATTATCTGGTCCTTTGTGTTGAGGAGGAGGATTCCTGCGCGGGTTAGTTCCAGGCAGAAGTGGTCCCATTCTTCCTCTTGTGTTGTAGCTAATGCTAGCTCGCCACCCGATTTCCATCCAATAAAATGATGCCCCTGTTTGTGGAAGCGCGTCGCTTGATAGAGGTAATTTGTAATTGTATGTTTCAATTGTTGGATAAGAGGGAGAGACATGTGTAGAGCTGGACCGATGCCAAGAATGTTGTCCTTACCCAGATCGATGGAGTGGCTAGAGCCTGGCTTCCAGCAGATCCATTTTTTAAGCCAAAATGTTGATTTTGAGAGGTTCCTCCACGTCTGTGAGGCAGTCATGTAATGAGTGTGGGACGAGCGGAGCCAAGTAGCCACTGAGGTGTATGGTAGATACTTATCTTTGATTACCATGCTCCAGATGCCTTTTGTGGTGAGGACACGCCAGGGAGAGTTGGCGGCCAGCGCAATATTGAAAGTGAAAATATTCCTAATCCCCCATCTGCCCTGTAGCTTATGTTTTTCCAGAGATTCCCAATTGCAATGGTGCATCCCAGTCCAGAGGAAGTTATAAAAGAGTTTTTGGAGTTTGTCCAGGACCCGCGGGGGGATGGCTTCCAGTGCCATCCAATAGACCGGTTGTCCTTCGAGGGTATATTTGATCAGAGTGTAGCGGTCTCCAATGGAGAGCCATTTGTTACACCAATGTCCCAATTTATTCTCCACCTTGGTGACAAGCCAATCCCAATCAGAAATATTATAATGTTTAGCTTTGATGAAGTATCCCAGATACTGGAAGCCTTGTGAGAGATGGATAAATGAATGTGGGAAGATTCCCTTAAGGAGATATAGGTCTTGTTCTTGTAAATTGGTGTGGTGAAAAGTAGATTTTGACCAGTTGATTTGTAGGCATGTGGCAAAGCAGAAGATCTTCAGGAGATTATCAATTTCCTTCCATTCAAGAGGACTGCCACTTGACATAACGAGGACATCATCAACAAATAGTAGGTGGAGGATCTTGACCAGCCTTGAGACCTTGATCCCTGTGATCTTGCCTTCAGACTGGCTTTTTTTTAGGAGGAGGCTTAAGCCTTCCATGACCATAATGAAGAGGAGTGGTGAGAGGGGGCAGCCCTGCCTCAGGCCTCTGCCACTGTGGAAAAAGGGAGATGGTTCACCATTTATCAACACAGTGAATGTTTCACTTATGATGTAGCTCATGATCCAGGTAATAGTGGAGTGGCTGAAACCCATTTGGATGAGAATGAGTCTAATAAAATCCCAATCTATACAGTCGAAGGCCTTTTTTAGATCTAGCTTGAGGATAAGTGCACGGGATTTTTTACGGTTGATGTTGTGCAAGCATTCTTGTGTTGTGCTAAACGCATTGAGAATTTGACGGCCCTTCAAAAACCCAAGATGTTCGCTGGAAATTGATCGCGAAAGGATGGGTTTGATTCTGATAGCAATGATTTTAGAGATGAAATTGTAGCAGAGATTTCAAAGGGCACGGTCTGTAATCACCAAATGTTGTTGGGTGATTTGTTTTTGGTATAAGAGTCAAGAAAGTGGAATTTATAGCCCCACATATTTTTCCATGTAGTCTAGAATCCTCCACTAATTCTTGAAGATCAGGTCCCAGCAGGTCAAAAAAGTGAAGATAAAACTCTACGGTCCAGTCGTCTAGACCCGGGCTTTTATCCTTTGAAAAAGATTTTAGTGCAGCCATAACTTCTTTTAATGTGCAGGGTTGCTCCAGAAGTAATGATTCCTCCGCTGTGACAGTGTGCAAGAAGAGTAGGGCCACCGAGACTTGTGTTTGAGAGTGTGCTTGTGGTTTGGACTCGTAGAAGGACTTGAAATAAGTGGATGTCGCAAACATGATTTCTTGTTGTCCTGTGATAAAATTACATGTATCATCAATAATGTCCCATATATGCTTCTTATTTCTAGAGTCACTGGCGAAGCGATGGAAGAAATTATTATTCAGATCACCACATTTTATCCAGGTGGCTCTGCTTCGCTGCCTCCAGAGGGCTTCATCGGCCAGTAGAATTATATATCTTTCAGATTCAAGTTGTTTAATGAGTTTTTGTTTGTCCCCAATGTGCCCTACCAGTGAGTCGACAAGGTGAAGATCTGTGAATCTGCACTCCAACTCATGCAGCAAATGAAGCGTGCGCTTTTTGTGGTGGATGGTCTAAGTTAAGTGTATTTTATAGACTTACATTGAAGAAATAAAGTAACACCAAAACAACACTAAGGAAGATCCATTTTTACTTGATAAATATAACATCATAATACAGGAAGAATTCTAAACTAGATGTATTTTATAGCCTAATATTGAAGAGATTGGAATAAGAAAAATTTAGACAATTTTCGATAAACGGCATCACTAGGCATCAGATTGGAAGAAGAAAAATTGAGACTATTTTCGATAAAAGGCATCACTAGTCATCAAAATTTGTTTGGTACATTTCCTTAACCATATAAGTTGATAAAACACCATAAAAATAAAAATATTATAAAGTAATTGCCCATTTGTATTTTTAAAGAATGAAAAGTTAATTCGATCCATCGAAAAACTCAAAACAGGAAGTATATCATTGGTATCCGAGCACAAAGTTGTGGGGAAATTGAGAATCCCTCCGGAGACAGACCACCGGCCATGAAACCAAAAGCACATAAAGTTTATGCCACTACTCCTTTATAAATGGATGCAAACTCTCTGACGCTTTTAGATTACCATGAGTATGCTTTAAGTAACACACTTGTCACGCGTTTACGTTTAGATTACATAAGACAAACTTGTTAATCGTTTATATTATATCGGATTCATTAATTAATTATGGAGTTGTATGTTTTATATTTTAGTTTTTTTTAAGTTTAATTTTACTTGAAATTTGGTGGGAAATTGTTGGATCTCTTGATTTGAGTGGTTAATTCTGTATAATCCAAGTGTTTTAAATATTTTTCAACATATTGAATCCATTTATACATTCAAAAATGCAATTTAAATAACAAAAAATTGTGATTTCGCCCAAATTTATATTCCCAAAGTCATTAATGATGGACATACACATATCAAATTATAAGGAAAACTACATTGCATTTCATAATTAATTGTTGATATACACATCTCATGAGAAAAAATACTTTGTATTAATACCAATAAAAATGGTTGGTTTTTAATAAAGAATAGCATTGATGACCTCTTTAATTTAGGGAATAATGTTTTATTTTATAAGTATAGAAAATGGCTTTGGCTAGTTGTTCTATGAAATGGATTTTTTCGTCTGAATAGTGATATAAATATGGAGAAATGGATTCAACACCCAGGGCACTAGGATTTTACAGAAATAATCACCTAAATCTACTAATCCAACAATTTCTAACCGATTTAGAACAAATATCCCCTGAAAAAATCTTCATTTCGTAGAATCTTTAGCCTACAAAATTCAGAGAAGATCATGAGAATAGAATTGATGACATCAAATGAAACATACAATAAAAGTAATCAACTAAAGACATGCCTAAAAAACTTTATGCATAAAATTCAAAACACTCAACCCTTTAAAGTGACCCACACTTTATGTTAAGTTTGATTATATTTATATTTCTTATTAAAAAAGATATTAAAAAATAAATAAAATTATTTATATTTATTTTATTTTAAAGTTATTTAAAAACCAAATTATATCTCAGTGGAATTAATCATCATCATCATTTTAGTATAACAAGTTCATTAATAATTATTTTTAATTATAAAACATATAAATTATTAAGAAAAATAATATATATATATATACATATATATATATATATATATATAATCATAATAATCTATTTTTAAAGTCACGGCCAAGCTCCTTGTTTGTGAGACAAGTTTACGAAGGTATACAAACCCTCCCCTTTTGAATTTGAACTTGTAACCTCTTAAAAGGAAACACATGTTCTTATCCATTAGACCCACTCAAAGTTTAAAAAAATTATATAATTTACTTTAAATATATTTTATAAAATGTTATTTCCCATATAATGGCAACGATATATACATGATTAATAATAATTATGATCCACGGACGTACTTACCCACCAACAAATAGCGCACCGACTTTTGCGAACAAACGTCAGATCTACACTCTTTCATAGTAAATTTCCGGAGATATAGCGACTTTTCATGGATTAAAATCTTACGAAGATTTCATGGATTCGAAGTCTCTTCTTCATGCCCTTACAGACATATTTTAAAAATATGTAATAAATACCCATCAAAATTTAGAACAGCTTTAAAAACGGCCGATCATGGGAAAAAACAATGAACGAAATGTGAGAAAAAAATATTCCGCGTACACATGTATGAGACAAAATACAAGGAATCTTAAAAAAAAAAAATCTCCAATAATAAAATTTGCAACCTAGGTTGCATCAAGTCACTACGTGAGGTTGGTGCACCGTGCAGTGACGACCGGGCCTGCTGCAACAGGGCAACCTAGGTTGCATCACCTCACTACGTGAGGCTGGTGCACCGTGCAGTGACGACCGGGTCTGCTGCAACAGGCCCCATGACCCCATGTCACAGAAGGCCCATTCAGGGTTGGAATTTCAAAATAGTCATAGATTTATTTTTTTTATCACTCGTTTTTACAAATAATGTTGATGGTTAAATAAAATTACTAACAATATTTAATTGATAAATTGATCTCTTCCAGGGATGTAGACCTATATGTAAATGGAAAGAAATACAAAAAGAAAATCGCAAGTTCGATTCTCACTCAGATTTACTTTTAACATTGGAATAAACCCTTATCATAATAAGTTGATCAATGAATAACAGACAATTTACCAATCAAATTTCATCCCTCCAAACCCCCATAATGACTTCAACTCCACAGGACCAATAAACATATGTCTTATTAAATGCAATTTAATTACACATATTAAATGCAATTTAATTACCCTTAATCTGATAAATTGTGAACCCTGAATTATTAAATGTCATCCAATAAACAGCTTTATGCCATCCATAAATGACAATTAAATGCACCGATAAACCGCTCAATGTCATCCATAAATGGCAATTAAATTGTGTATCAAAGCACCAGTCATAAATGACAACTAAATGTATGAAAAAATATAAATTTAAATTGAATTTGGTAAATAAAAGTTAGGTATAGCCATTTTAAATTTTATGTATGTTTGGAATTTTGTTTTTAAAAATGTTGTTTCATTTATAATTAAAAAATTAGATTAATTAAATTTGTTTGTAAATTTTTAAGAATTATCAACACATATTATAAGTGAGTGGTATAGTTTTTTTAAATAATTATAATTAATTAAATATCTTTATAAATTCATTAATTATCCCACTATTAAGATATGATAGATTTTCATACATTTTAAATTTTAATTAATATTTTCAATTAGTTTAAAAAATATAGCTATTTTGGGAATATGTTTTCATTATTTGGAAAAGGGGTTTGAATGAATGTTTTTATAAGATTTTTATAACAATAAATAAATATTATTAAAATTTTATTATAATGTAAATTTTATGTATAATAATTTTGTTTAAAATTTCATTAAAAAAATAAAATAAAAAATAATAATAATAAGGAGAATTTTAAGTTATAGGTTAATTGTTTTAAGCTTTGGTTATTTTTGAAGGATATTTTTTTTCTAATTTTGTTCAAAATTAGCCAAAAAAATGTTGGATCTATATATTTGAGTGGTTATTTCTTTATAATCCAAGTGTCAGTATGTTGAATCCATTTCTACATTTAAAAATCCAATTTAAACAAGAAAAAAATGTGATTTAGTGTAAAATTATTTTGTGGGATTCAAAAGAAGAAAATGGCAACTACAAATTTAAATTGAGAGAAAATAATAATAATCATTCATAATTAAAACACATCCATCAAAATTATGACTTATGAATGTGTGTGAGATGAAGTTATTTCATTATCATGGTTTGGAGGAATTTTTTACAAATTTAATCAATTTTAATAAAAAATATATATAATTAATTTTTTACTATAATATAAAATGTGTGTGTGTGTGAAGTTATTTCATTATCATCTTTGAGAGGGAGGGTTTGGAGGATTTTTTTACAAATTTAATCAATTTTAATAAAAAAAATATAATTAAATTTTTACTATAATATAAATTTTATATATGATAATTTTGTTTAAAGTGTGATTTAAAGGTGTTTTAAAAATAATAATAATAAAAGAAAATTTTAATGGAGAGAAAAAAGGAAAGAATAAAATAAATTAAAAAACTAAAATCCTAATATTAATTTTAATGTGAGTTTAAATTTACAATAAAATATTTAAACCTAATGTGATTGGATTAATTTAAGATTTTATGGACCAAGTTATAATTATACAAAGCCTATCTTCAAAGGAAATGAAAATGAGCTTGATCCATTAATTTCTCAAGTAAAGTAACTTGAAAACTTATCATAGCTTTATTATTG
Source organism: Picea engelmannii (assembly GCA_009831015.1). Classification (NCBI taxonomy): domain Eukaryota; kingdom Viridiplantae; phylum Streptophyta; class Pinopsida; order Pinales; family Pinaceae; genus Picea; species Picea engelmannii. The sequence continues at coordinate 29,158 of ML843036.1, forward strand.
TGTTTTTTTAACAAAAGCAACCCCTTAAGCATAATTAGACATAACCATTCATTTTTTGTTGATTTAATTAGTTTGTTGAATGGTGGAAGGGTCCTCCCACACACATTTGTTAGCTCTAAATGAGCAAATTGACTCCCCCAGTGAGCCCTAGTCCTTCTCATCCTTGCCCCATTGCTCAAATCCTCTCGTCTATGACGTCTTTTTCAAGTGTGGCCTCTCATTCCATGGTGTCGGTCTCTCCTTCAACTAGACAGTCAATGGGATCTTCCATAGTGCATGGTTCTTCCCTAGTGATAAGAACCCCCCTGACTCTACAAGTACCTTCAAATATGTAGCATTAAACAACTCAATTAGTGAATCATCGCTCCTTGGTTTATGGTTCAGGAGGCCCCAACCCTAGCAATCCCCATTATGTAAGATGTAGTATACTAGGCCACAGTTTATTGAACCAATGGTATTGTTTATAGGTTTAATCACCTTTGGCCTCAGCTGGAAGAGCTTAATCAATGGATTTCTACAACATGGAAGCCTGAATTCAAAGAGGAAGCCTTTATATATCTTGTGCAAGGGGTATTTTCATTGTAGAGTTTGATTTCGCTAAAGACCATGATAAGATCCTCAAGTTGGATCCTTATTTTTGGGGAAACTATGCACTAAATCTATGTGAATTCTTGGACTCCTTCTTTTGATCCAACTATAGACTCTCTCTCCACGGCTCTGGATTGGGTCTGTGTTCCCAACCTCCCTCTACATATTTGGGGGTATGAATCTCTTAATGACATTAGTAATGCTTTCGGAAAATTTCACTTCAGAAGTAACGAGACACAACACATATGCATAACTGTTATTTCCATATTTGTGTTGACATGGATTTCAGTAAAGGGTTTCCAACATAAATCAATTTGGTAGTCAAAGATTATTCATGGACCCAAATACTAGATTAGGAACAAGTGTTCTTTCATGGCCAAGCATGCTATGAAATAAGGCACATTTCATCCCAATCTCCCAAGCACCCCAAGAACGATAGGTCCAATAAAGGACCAAGGAAATCCATTTGGTGGGATGGAGGAAAAGAAGAACATCAATTGCTCAGCAAGGATCCCCTCACAGACACTCAAGGAATGAAAGAAGAGACCGCTTTGACTATGCCAACAATAGAAAAAACAAGCTTTCTAATGAAAGAAATTCCTCATCCAAAGAAGGCCTTCCCTTCAATAGTGAAGATGGGCGTACCCCTGAGAAGATATAACCCCCCCCTAATCCTGAAATTTATGTTAGTTGAACAAATCAGGGAGAGGAACTAGAAGTAGCACAGAAGCCTCAAGAAAGTGAGCTTAAATTATCTGAGAAATCCCCTCTAGATCAAAGCAAGAAAAAACTAAAATATATGGTAACACTTATTCATGATTTGAAGGAAGAACAAGCAACGGTAGTCAAGAAGAAGAAAAACACTCTGACACCCGAACCTTTTTTTAAACAGAAATTGGGGAATTTGTATTATCAAAAATTTATAGTTATGCTAGATAACACAATTACATCATATTGCTTGTCCAAAAATTTCAAGCAAGATGAATAGTTACTTGCATACAAAGTATAAAACTTACATATATCAGCGAGCAGAATTTTCCAATACTCGCTGCAACTATAGATTCTAATTTAAATGCCTAGGATTCTAATAACTTTGGAAAACATGAACTTAACATCAAATGTGATGGTTGATAGCTTGTTCCAGGCCTATGTTGGTTGGGACAGAGTCTTGGTTCCCAATCTCCATGTCCTCAATCAACTAGTGCACAATATCCTCTTCCTTTAACTCTGTCACTCACCCACGACGGGCATAATGAAATTTTTGCTTTTCCCTCATCCAACCCTCAAGCTTCCAAATCAGCGGGGTCTGCTGACCTCCCGGTCAACGGATCGTCTCCTATTCTTGAGCTGAAATAGCTCTTCGAGACCCTGTTGAAACCTCCAAAAAATATAACCGCAGTTCCTTTAGAGGCTCAGTCGTGCATACAAGCACCAGGTGTTAGCTCCCATCACGTGATCACACCCCTGTGACCACAGACCTACACAATAGGCGCTTCGAGACTTCTCACGTCGGGACTTCGACGTATGAGTCACCCCCGACTCTCCGACTCTCGAGTTCCGAAAGGGGCCTAACGACCGTTAGCTCCCTCTGCTCAGGTGACCATTCCCATGACCACAAGCTAATGCCAAAAGGTACTATTGGGAATCACGTTTCATGATTCCTGTTGCAAGGAACCTTGGTTCCCCAATCCCCAAAACCTGAAATCTCTCGCCCAGATGAACGGTCTCCCTCCTTTGAGATCTGACGGCTCACATTCTTCCGCCAACCAACGGTCCAAATTAAAACCTGACTTTACACCTTTTGGGACTCTAGTGGAATCTTCACCTCCCAACTCCCGATCTCAAATCCACGAAATGGGTTGGGCGTCAAATAAACGGCCCAGATCCAACCGTGATCCAACAGCTCTAAATCAAATCGGAGTTTTGCCTTTCGCTATTGGAGTGGCAAGGAGCAAAGTCCTTCCAACTCCCGAAATCCGGCTAAGCCAAATCTAGTGACACCTGTCCTGAAGATCGACGGTTCAGATTCTTTCGTGAACTCTCCTTTCGCGAAATTGGGGGAGACTTCACTCCTGTTCCCTTAAGTAACTAATTTCCCGATGGATGTAGATCGCCCTCCACGTGTCCCTTCCGATGGACGGTCGAGGTAGCTCCCGATGGATCCTGGGAGCTACGGTCTCGATTCCTTCGCTACTTGAGAAGACAAAGAGGGGTCGAGGAGTTAACACCTACGCTTATCCTCTCGATCCATCGGTCCTGACAGACCTAGGATACTGCAGAAAGGATCTCTTCCTTTCGTATAGCAAACGAAAGGAGCCACCCTTTTTGCTAATTGGGCTCACTATCCTTTATGAACTTAGGTGACGAAATTCAATTTCCCGCGACTCTGAAACATTCGAGAGCTAACTCCTTCTAGCATAGGGTTTCCAGGCCCGAATCACACGATCCTTCAGAGGGTTCTTAGGTAGTCATCCCTAGGCTTGGTCGGGTTTCTGGATAAGGGCTTGGGTTCTTTTCAAAGTCCCTAGGCTGTTGACCCGAATGCAGTGCCTTCCTAACTCACTGAGTTATGGACTATCACACCGGGGTAGGGAAATCTCATTGGTTTACAGTAGCAGTAGCCATGCCGAGGAGCTTACTCCGACTCTGAAATAGGATAGAATTCCCTGGGGAAAGTTCCCTCAAGGAATTAAACCAGAATACCAAGAGAATCAGGCAGGTGGGACGATTCTCAGTGAAACCGTCTCATGCTCCGGACTTACTCTTATTATACAGAGACCAACTATGGCATATAAGTATACACATGCATTTATTATTTACAATCCAATTATCAGGAATTCATAGCCTACATAAGTCATTTATAAGCATATAAACATGAGCATGTATTCCATGATATTCAATTCAAAATACAAGGCATAAAACACTTATCAAATTCACAAGGCGTGATGCGACTGCTGAGACGGGTGCTTGTTTCCACCCAACCGTAGGCTCAGTGACTCCAAATGGATTTACCACTAGGCACCCTCGAGCTAGACCACGATGCTCTGAGATTCAATCTCTTACTTCCAACTCAACGGAACTCAAGGACGAAGGTTACTCTCCTTCTCCTGATACAAAAAATAATCAAGGACGAAGGTTACTCTCCTTCTCTTGTGTTCATAAATTCATCTCATTCCAGAGCTTAGGTTCTGCTCTGCGATCTTCACTGCTCTCCCATCTACCCACACCCCCATGCTACCTTTCTTGCATCCCTTTGCAAGATTGTGTGTGGTGCGAATTTCCCCGTCTGTGGTCAGATCTAAGAGATTTACGGATGAGCGGTTCACCCCATCCCCTCATTAACTCTTGAGGAGCCTCCCCACCTACCATCCTGACGGGAAATTCATTCCAGGGTCATAGAGTTGCTTTGGTATTTGAGCAAGTAAAAACCAGTATGGTACTAGTTCGGTGGAAGTTAACGCAACCCTTCTAGATCCCTTCCACCACCTTTTATTAGCCATCGTGGTCTATTTTAGCACATCCCCTTCCCAGCAATCATGCAACACATATTCATAACATAATTTACATTCATCGACCTTTTATACAAAGGTCCATCAAATCAAACATTCACACCTTCGAATTTGCCATAGTTCCTGGCCAATATAGTTATATTTACAGACTGGGGGAAACAAGGTGTTACAAACTCCCCTTGGCTTGAATTCATGAACATTTGTTAGTTGGATGCCCCTAATTGTGCATCTTTGCGTAGGTTTACTACCATATTCCTTAATAGGCTACATTCAACTTCAAGGGTGGAAATTTGTTGTTTCTTTTGTACTAATTTACCCATAATAGATGCAAATTGAGAAATGGACTGATGTTCATTGTCATAGACTTGTGAGGTGACCAAAAATACAAAATTTATATTACATTGAATCAATTCTTTGTGGGATCGGAAAATTCTCCTAATTTATTGCAACTCCTTGAAATCCATTAGTGCTAAACCAAAACCATAGTACTAGACCAGAGCCAGAATTGAATCTAGACATGCCATAACTGCCCCCATAACATCCTCAAATTGACCAACAAAGGATTCATAACCCAACATTATACCAACGAAGAAAACACAACACCAAGGCCAAAGAACAAATTTGTTGCCTAAAATACGATAAACCATCAAATCCACTAAAGTTCCCCCCAATTGACGAGTTTTATGTGCAAAAAAAACTTGAAGGCTCTGAATAGAAAGTCAAAAAATCCAAAGAGATAGTCCACGCAATTTAAGTGTGAGTACTTAATCAAACTGAAGTAATCTAGGCTAGGGAAACCAAGATCTACTTCAAGCAAAAATTGAAAGTGTAAAAGCTCCCCTGCACAAATAGAACTCAGAAAAGGCAACCCCACTAAATCTCCTTCAAACCTTAAGTTCACTAGACCATGAATAATTGTTACCAACTTGTAGACACCAGTGATTCTTAATAAGCAGTGGCCAACTGGATGAAACATATTTCCATATCCTGTGTGATACCTTTCTTGATAATTCCCCATAGTCCCACCTTGATGTTATATATTCCATCTAAATGTTAAGTCCCTATTTCACCATCAACTCAAGCATGTGAGGAGGAAGCTCTATTCTCTTCAAGTTAATTGTCTCACATTGGAAATGAGGCAAGCGTGCGATTGACATGTATATTGTTAATGCAACGGTACTTACCAATTGATTCATAAAAGTTTGATAATATTATGGCATGGTGATTTGTTGAACCATTAATCCTTAGCTACCCCACTTTTAGAGTAGTGGTTTTGTTTGCAAGAGAGACTTCTTGTTGATTGTTTTCCCTCAAGACCTCGTAGAAGGAGATCCTTTGAAAGATATTAACTTCCTATTGAGCTCCAACCAATATGGATGCAAGTTGTAATTGACTGGGGGGATTTTGTGATCATTGAATTTATGATTATGCTCAAGTCTCCCACCATTGTAAGAAATTGAATTCAAGATTTTAAATTCATACGCAAACCTTGTAATAAGGCATATTCCTTATCTTGATTATTGGAGGAGATTCTTAATTCTCATACATAGGTTAATTCAGTTTTTTCTTCAAGATCAATGATGATCCACGTTCCTAACACTCTACTCCTAACCTTTAATAACAAGAAATAAGTACCATAACTTATTTGAGATCTATGTTGTTTTAGTATTATCTTGTATTTGAGCCTTGTTTTTATTTACTCTTATATTCATGGTTCACATGAAAGAACTTATAAACACACCGAACCACTACACCGAACCACTAGCAGTGAGAATACTAAGACATTAAGACATTCGTTTAAATATGAGCATCTCTCCCTCATTGACATTGATGCCTTATTTTGTACCTCTTAGTGTCCAATCTAACCATGACTCTTTTTAAATTAAATCTTTATCTATTATTATGAAATAAATTGATCAATTTAATTAAGAAAATTATAAGCTTTGATTAAATAAATATATTTTACATGATTGTATTCCAATCACATTTTAATTTATGTTATAATTTTATCAATGATGTCATGCAGTTATCTTAAACTTACATGGACGTGTCAGCAAAAGTGGAATTCAAAGAAATAGGGTTGTCTTCTCCGCACGTTAATTCTCGTGACAATATTTTTCATAAATTTTATACTTTCTATGTTAATAAATACTATGAACTTTATGTTATGATTTCTATCATTTTTATTTATAGTTTTTATATTTGTAATTCTTACGGGTCTCTTCTGCAATCTTTGTGCTAATTATTTTTACGATTGATTCCATTTTTTTAGCTAGAAATTGCAGTACTTTTTAGTTGAAAATAACAAGTACAGAGCATATTTTAGAGTGCCAGAGCTGCCAATAAAGCAAACCAACTTTTTCATCTAAGTTGAGTTTGCAAAAAATAATGTCTTGTTGTCCAAAATTGATTATATATTTGAGTTGCCTATGGCATGGGAATTTATGTAAGCTAAAACAAAAAAAGGACTGAATCTAATATGCAAAGGAGAGTCATAAACAAACCTGTGAAATCCTTAATCGCCGAGAGCATTTCCTTATGCCATGGTTTGGAGGTGGAAAAGGCCAAATCAAAACCATGATGTTATGTTGTTGGGGGTAAGAGTTGGTTGTAGAGTGCAACAACCTTGGCTTCCATGTGTTCATGATGAAATCTTAAGTCTTTTATGTCTTTATGTATTTCAAAGATTAGTTGCAGCTAGTTTGTAGAGAAGTAAATTGGTTGTTCTCTCATACCTTGCAAGGGAGGGGTATCCTCTTATTGAATTGTCGTGTCGCATCTTTTCTGCTCCACTTCCTCGACCACGTGTCTGATACTTTCCCCAATGTCCTATGTTGGCTTGCCAAGTGCTTCTTCAGGTGGTGGAAAAATCTCTTCCTCAACAATGGCATGTTCCTAATCTTCTTTGGTCATGGTTGGATTTGAGTTAGTATCATCTTATCATGTAGCATAGGAATGTCTTTCCTCATGATCCGTATTTAGGAGCAGAACGAAGGCTGAATGCAATAAACACAGAGATATTAAGAACAACACATATATCCAGCGAAAAGTATCTTCTATTGAAGATTCCTTCCCCGGAAATGATATGGCCTAAATAGTGAATTAATTTCTGGAAGAAGGAACACTTCAACAACTTCCCATACAATTTGCTCTCTCTAAGGCAACACAACACCACTCGCAAGTGTTCCTCATGTTCTCTTTCGTTCTTGGAATAGATGAGGATATCATCTAGAAAGACTTGTACAAAGCGGTCTAAGTACTTCCAGAATACACCATTCATGAGGCTCATGAATACTGTTGGTGCGTTGGTCAATCCAAAAGGTACTACAACGAACTCGTAATGCCCAAACCGAGTTCGAAAGGCAGTGTTAGGAATATCGCCTTCCTTAATCCTTAATTGATGATACCTTGATCGCAAATCAATCTTTGAGAATACCATTGTTCCTTTCATCTTATCGAAGAGATCATCTATTCGTGGCAATGGGTACCTATTTTTCACTGTAGCACGGTTCAAGTCCCTGTAATCTATACACAATCGTAATGAACCATCCTTCTTCTTCACAAAGATTACTAGTGCACCCCAAGGTGAGACACTGGGCCTTATTAGCCCTAAGTCGAGTAGTTCTTTCAACTGCATTTGCAACTCACAAAGTTCTGGTGTTGTCATCCTATACGGAATCTTGGAAATTGGTTCGGCACCAGGTTTTAGCTCAATAGTAAAATCAAGCTCCCTCTCAGGAGGTAACCCTGGCAACTCGCTCGGAAAAACATCTTTAAACTTTGGCAATACTAGGTACTGATCCAAGGAGGGTCCTTTCCTTTCACTCACTGCTTCACTACATAAAGTCGACACCCTTGCCTCATGCACCGTTTAACCTTCATAGTTGAGATAAAGCGTAGAGACACCTTTCTCCGTACACCGTGGATCTCTATTGGCCTTCCTTCATCATCAACACAAAACACCCTTTTTGCGAAACAATCTACCATAGCTCAATGAGCTTCTAACCAGTCCATTCCAATGATTAGGTCATATGCCCCGAGAGTTGTGACATATACTTTCAACCTGGTAGTACACACCCCCAGGTCTACTAGACAATTATCAATGCTAGGTCCTACCGCTTGTTTTTCCCTCGAAGCCATCTCGACTTGTTTAAAGTCATCATGCTCGTAGGCTGCCAACCCACTCTTTTCTAATGCAAATGGTGAAATGAAACTATCTGTAGCACCAGAATCAAATAAAATTTTAACATTGATATGATTTAGCGTACCTGACAATTCCACAACCGTGGATTGATGTTCTACCTGGCGATTATTAACTGTTGCATAAATCTGGTGGCTACCACTTGCTCTTCCCATCGGGGCCTTTCCTTCTCTATGCACAAATCCTGATTGTCACTCTGGGCAGTCACGCTAGTAATGGGGTCCTCCACACCCCCAACACATAACACGAGATGGAACCTGCGCACTGCTCTGTGACGGTCTCTGAAATGAGCTCCTTCCCCTGGAACCCCTGCCCCTACTAATTGCTCCCTGAGATGGTCGTGGACCTGCCTGCATCGTTGGTGATGAACAGGATGCCGCACTCGCTGCCATTGAAATACCTGTGGCGACTGTCCTTGGTGCGACTCTATTACCATATGGAGGTGGCTTTGATCTCCCTCCCCTGGAAAATGTACTAGGGGCCTTCTCCACGAATCCAGGACGATGCGGAAAGGTCGACCTCAGACCTCCATTTAAGTTCATGTGTTCCTCAGCATAATGTGCATTTTCTACTGCTTCCGCTACCAAGGACGGTTTCCACATCCGCACCATGGCCCTTATCTTAGGGTTTAACCCATAGACAAAGCGTTCTGCCTGTCGTTAATCATTATCCATGTATGAAACATATTTGACCAATTCCATAAACCTAATATCGTATTCTTCTATGGTCCTATTTCCCTGTACTAGAGCATGAAATGCTCCCACCTGTTGTTCCTCATAGGAAGCTGGTAGATATTTCCTTTAGAACCTCTCCTCAAAAAGTTCCCAAGAGACAGTGTTTGGGGTAAGGTGCAACTGCCTCTCCAAGTTTCCCCACCAGTTCAAGGCACTGTCTCTCAACTGAAAAGTCACTATCTTCGCCTTTGAAGTGGACGCATAGTCTCTTAAGGAAAAACACCTTGTCATGCCTTCCAACCATGCCTCTGCACGTTCACTGGCATGACCCCCGACAAACTCTGAAAGTTTGATCTTCTGCAGTTCTCTAATGATGTCTTCGGGTGGAGGTCCTTCCCCTGAATCCATCGACGCTTCAGGATTACCTGTTCCAAATGGTGGGGGCTCCACTTCGATCCCTGCTAGATAACGCCCCTTTAAAGTCTCATTTATGGCTTCCAAAGAGAGCAGAATGAGGGTTAATTTCGTCGATGGTGGTGGCGGCGTTGACAGTCCCTACAACGACGCCCCTCTACCTCAATTTCCTCAAGTCCTGATCATCCTGTATAATTGGATCTGCATCGACCAAAAGTTTGTCAGGGTGAGTCTAGGACAATTCACATTTGCGCAACTTAAACTAGAAAACAGGATTAGGCGTAAGTTTTTTTTACTTGTCTGTAAACAGACGTTACTCTCTTTAGGGGAAGTGGCAAGGTCGGGGTCAAAAGCCTCTAAGATTGATGTCTTCGCCTAAGAAAACTACTGAATCTCTCGCCTGGTAGCTACGCTAGCACTGTACCATACTCGCCAATTCCTCTAACTTACCTTCCTAGTGCGCAAGAAGCCCCCTCAATTTTATTTTATTTTTAAACCAGTTAATGTGATCTTGTACATAATTAATCATTAACCTAAATCATTACATATGTACTTACTTATTAACATTAATATGTACTTAAGTATCAAAATTTGAGAAATGTACATTAACATTAACATTAACATTAATATTAAATATTAAATTTTAAATCTAATTAAAATAAAAAGAAAATAATTAAATTTGAAATTGCTTTAAAATAATTACTACTAATTAAAATTCAAACAACTGTATAAACAATAAAATAGTTAGAATGAAATATAACAACAACAAATTAAAATAATTTTATTTTATTTAACTTGAGTATTTAAAATAATTTAATTTGATTTCTAAATAATTTACTTTAATTTAATTAATAAAATAAGTTAACTAAATATTTAAAATAAAATAAAATAAACCTAATTATGAAGTGGAGGGTGGCAAAGTGGGTTCTCGCATGAGACCCATGTGCCTTGCCCTCCCATTTCCCATCACCCAAAACCCTACACGTCCCACCCCCAAACCCTAATCCCACACTCTTCCTCTATGCAAATGTGGTTGAGTCTCTTTCATTTTCGTTTTGTTTGTTTTTTTTTTGTCATTTGCTCAGCAGAGGGTTTGGTCGCGCAGTCCTTTGGCTGTGCAACTATGTCGGGCTACTTCCTGTGGGCAAGATGCAATGTACAAGCCCCTGTGGGCTCCTCCTTCGTGGTCTTTTCTATTTCTATGGTAGTTTTTTGTTTGTATGTTTGTTGTCCGTAATTTTTGACAATTTCAATCAAAATTTGCCGTGTCATCTATTACTTGTGCGTGGGGGTTTTGTGAGAGGGGCGCACCACTTATACAGTTCGTCCGGTTGTGAGGCTGGTGTATACAACTCGTGTGGTCAGAGAAGGGGTCCGCTCAGGTCTAGATCTACTGCCAACGACCATCAAATCGTGCTTTCCTTTGTTATTTTGGGTGCTCAAAGAGGGGGCGCTACAGTAAAGAATTAGCTGCCTAGATCCACAGCCATCTTGCTCAATAAATCGAGCCAAGAATCTAAGTTTTTCTTTAACATCTTTTCTGTTATCATGATTCTTGGGCGTAGTGCAAAACTTTGGCTTGCAGGCTCCCTCCTTGGCACTTTGTACGAGCTCTGTGATGTGTGTTGTTTGCTTGTTTCTTGGTCTCATGTGCTTGGACCTGTAGTTACCTTGGAGTCGAATTGGAGATTGGGTCTTACGACCTCAAATACCTTTTTCTCTTCTTTTATTTTATCACAATTCTGGGCTTCCTCCTCAGTGCCTTGTGCTTGTGATCCCTGGTGTGGGTGCGCTTAATTGCTTGGCATCTCGATTCATGGTGTATGGAATTGGTTCGGGATAACTTACTCACTTACTCACTCGTTTTTGCTTTAGGTAGGGCAAGCGTTTGAATGAATGGTCAGCAATGAATCTCTCTTCTAGGCTTGAAGCTACTCCAAGACCTTGATGGACAAGCTCAGTAAGTTAAGGGTTGGTCCCATCCCGCCTAGTTCCATCCCATTGGTCCCAACCTCGTTTGAGGGAAGAAACTGAATAGTAGGCCCTGTGAGTGAGTTGAGAATACAATTTTTACCTCCACCATACAGCGAGAGGAGACATGCATCTCGGGACCGGCCTCTGGAGGACACAATCAGCAAATAAAGCAAGCATATGTTGTAGGGTACACAGGATATAACTATGGCTATGAAACTAGATCCACACCCGGAATTGGTCCATGGTGTATGGCAGGTGCGCTAACCTTGGTTGTATGTGCATGCAGGTACTCGGCCGCTATAGAAAATTGGATAGGCCATAAAGGTCGATAGCTTTTATTCTTAATTATATATATATATATTGTTTTTATATTGTATTACATATGTATATATGTGTGTGTGTGTGTGTGTGTGTGTGTGTTTACGAAATGCTTAGGGCAATGTTAATGTCTCTTGTGAGCTCCTCCATGGTTTGGTGCT